>JAQFXM010001732.1:0-29568 GCA_034693345.1 Entomobrya multifasciata | reverse complement strand
ATGAGCTTATCAAGCTCCTCTTTATAGGAGGCATCTCTTTGCCACGCTTGAAGGATCTCATTCGGGAGACAACACTCAACCACAGGATACAGCACACTTGTCCTGGGTTTGATACTACTGTCTGGAGGAGGAGTGCGAGCTTGTGATGAGTTAAGGAACTTTTCACTATCAACTTCTAATTTCACATAAGTCTTCTGTTCATTAGAAATTTCAGCGACTAATCGACTCTGTGTGTTTTCTTTCTTTTAGATAAATGTTCTGCAGTGAAGTACAAGCTTCATTGTAATGCTTAAACTTCATCTTGTAGTAAGCATTGTGATAGCGTACATCATCCTCCCCTCTATCCGGATGCACCAGGATGGCTTCCAGAGCATCGGCTGCTGCTCTCATCACAATCCCGTACGCTCCTACGACTGTTTCTTGCATCTCCATCTTTGGAACTGGAGATTTTGGAGGTTTACGTGGAGGAATAGGAGGAATATCACCAAAGCTATTACGATGTCGCCCTTTTCCCAACACAGGAACACTCAAATATTTTTCAAACTCCTGACCCTCCAGATTGATTTTTCACAAAATTAACACAAAATAATCACTGAATAATAGTCACTGATCACGCAATCCTGGCAAGATCGCCATATATTGTAAAATGAGCAGTTTTTTAGTTAATTTTGAATTTTATGTAACATGAAAACGTCCACTCTTTTTATCAGAGTTTGATGCCAGTTTGTTCGTATCACAGAATCACGCAAAAAATGAGTAAATGTCAGTTGAACACGTTGTGGTTATTTTTTAACAGTGTAAAGATTTTTATTTACAGAAAATAATCACTGATCATCATTAATTTTAATTCACAAAATCATGAGCAATAGCTCCAGTAGTAACAAGACTTGTGCATTCCATTGCACGTTGAGAGACAGTGTGTGTAGTAGTAGTAGTGAGGCTGTAGCCAAAAAGAAGAGAAGAAGAAAATGCTTGTTCCTCGTGAGATTACAATCTCGCCTGTTCGCTCGCAGCTCCCAATTCATCATAAAAATTAAGGGGCACGCCGAGATTTTGCGACAATCATAATCCTCCTGTTTTTCACGGTTTATTTTTTATGAAAGTTTAACTTGAACCTTTATAAAGAGTTAACCCGAAAAGTAATAATGCAATGAAATTATTTCTTGTTTTGGAGAAAAGTAATGCCTGATATGATAAAAATTGGCGATTGTGGTAAAGGTTAAGTTATTATATGATGAGATGTTAAGTTTTAATGTGCTGGTGGCAGAATATGATTTGTCGTCACTGTGTGCTCAGGCTTAGATTTGGGAAGAATGATTACAATTTGGGTCGTCTGGGTCGACAACTTGCTCTGAGATCAAGACTTGGGAACAATGCATAAATGTCTGGGTCGTCTGGGTTGGCAACTTGCTCTGCGCTCAAGACTGGGAATCAATGCATAAATCCTTGGGTCGGATAAAAAACCACTGAGGCCAAAATTTAAGATCAATGCAAATAAAATAGTGGTGTTTGTGGAAGTTGTGATAGGAAACAAAAATACTCTAAAAGCACAGAAATGTTTTAATTTAGTAATACTGATAAAGTCAAGTCGAAATTTATTCTACAAAGGTAATTTTAAGTTTCAAGGGACTATTGGACATGATGCGTCGCAGAGGACGTGAAAAAAGTTGCAGGCTGCTGAGCATCTCTTCTTCTCCTCTACTTATACCTTTTGCTCAGCTAATAAAAAAGGAACAGCAAAAATATCATTCTCAAACAAAGACGGATGGTCAGAAAAGTCCAGGAGGGACTGAGCTAAAAATAACTTACAAACAAATGAATGAGTTCATTCACGTGTCATCATTATCATCATCATTGCTCTACATACATTGCATTAAAACATGTCTAGTGGAATTTTACAGACATAAAAATGAAACGCATGACATTTTACACGTAGACAACAATCATACAATCAAGACAAAAATTCTTATACTTAAAAAATGAACAATATGAAAAGTAATCTAACTGGACACAGCATATGTAAAATATTCAAAGCTGCTATAGCAATTTTCCGTCTCGTACGGAACAACCATTGAATACTTTTAAACATTAATAAGAGCTTTTATTCTCTGAATAAGTTACTTCGAATGTCATACATGATTTTATTTATTAATTATGTGGCCACACATGTTTAAATTACTAATTTTTTGCAATAGAAATGATTACAAAATACATAATTTTAACACGTATTTTTCTTATCCAAAGAAAAATCTTGATTTAGATGATGCAAAACAAGATGTTTTAGTCAAGTAGTGAAACTCAAGAAATGTGACATCCTACATATTAGAATTTAAAAAATGGCATTATTTTTAAATTTCGTAAATCAATCATATAATCTTACTGGAATATGTAGAACGGCCAGCGGGTCGATTCAATGACTGCTGTCTCGACTCGCCCGTAATATTTACGATCCCTGTCTCATGTATTTAGATAGGGTGTTGTGGTAGGTTGAGAAAAATCTGAGCTGAAGGAAAATTCCGATAAGGCCTTGCTACTGTGTAGTACAGAGTAGAAAGGCCTTATCGGACTGCTAGTGTACAGACTCAGTCTGTACACTAGCGGTCCGAATCGTTTGTAAAATGATCTAATTCTGAACAAAATAACATTGGGTGGAGTGTCAGACATAATTCTTTAAAAAAAGGACATTTTGCATGGAGTAAAAATAAGACAGTCCTTCCTTTAATTCAGTAAAGTCACTTTGTCGTTGCATTTATTTTTGGCCAATGTCTACCCTAAAACGATACGCAGCATAATTACTTGTTGATGTCAGGCTCCACAAATTTAACACTTAACAAAGTTCTTTTATGAATTTGACACTAACGACTTAATCTAAAAGGTTAAACCTGGTTGACAACACTAGTCCAAATCCAAAAACATTCATAACAGTTGTCCAAAAGCGTTTTCCAAATTTCAGAAAATTAGCTCATGCCAATTTAAAACAAGTAATACAACAAAACTAAAAATTACGCATTAACAAAAGCGCATGAATTACTGTTATAATTTTTGTCCATCCATTAAACTCACCATTTGTTTTAAATCTCGGATTATCACTTAATTAAATGTCCTGGAATAAAGTATTGGCATTATCAAATTCAATTTTTGCAGGTGATTCTAATAAGCTGCTATGTGTTTTACGTAAACATCAATTAGAATTGCTCAACCATTTTAACATCAAAACAGCTCAAGTGGCCAAATTAGCTCAAGTGTTCGCCACATAAGATACTTTACAAATAGGAAATATAGTGCCTTTGTAAACTGATCCTTTATCTCTTTTGCGTGTAGTAGTGTATTTATTTTTTTAACCTTTTTAAAATTGAACCGTACGATTTTAATGCGGAAGTGTACTTGGTCAGTGGACACAACTTTTTTTTGTCTAACGACTTCATTGTCTTATCAACGGATTATAAAGATAAGGATGCTTAACGGGCCTTTCTTTCAGACGTCTTTGCAACAATCTGGGTCAGCAATCGGCCCCTTAGAATCTACCGTTCGATATCTTGCTAATTAAAGCTACTAATACAAGGTACATATAACTGCCTTTTTGTTTGACTTTATGAGCATTTATTGTTTTTATTATACAGGCCCAGTTTTTTGTGGTTCGGTCTGAAAATAATGGGTGTTTACAAATTGTCAATCTATTTAAAACTTTTTTAATCAAATTACTTAAACCAAATCGTTCCTGTCATGCGGATGTGAAAACTTAACAAAACACTTTATCTACACACTATGCTTGTCATATTACTTGGCGAAATGCTAAGATGGAACGAAAATTTTAAAATTAAATAGAATAATTTTATGAAGAGTATTGATGTAGTGGGGTTCGTTAAATTAAAATTACCGGATTAACAATTTATCCGATTATAAAACGTTATCAGCCGTTAAATTACGAATTAATTTAGCTCTAAATGTTGGGCTTATGCAGATAGTATTGAAATAAAAAGTAAATTGATTAGTTCATACCATGTGACCATTTCGATCTACAAAAACCCAAATTATAACTAAGTTTTTTGCTCAGTTGATTGAACAGAGCTGTCACAAGTGCACATGAAGTTCATTTTGAAACATCATAAGCAATGCATAGCTCGTTTTGAAGATCGGAGAGATGACAAATCACGAAAAACTCATTTTATGCGCATTGTATTGCAATTTACTCAACGCTCATTTTTTACAAAAAAACAGCGTCGGATAAAAGAATTCGCATGGACAGCACGGTAAAAGGAATCATGAAAATCCTGCGTGATTTAATAAATTAAGCGTCCCCCAAATTTTAAATTACTTCATCCCAGGATATTCCTCAAGCTTCAGTGAAATACCTAATTGACAGACAAAGATAGCCAGCTTTAAGATTGCTTCTAAAAGTGAATACTTGTGCCTTATTTTTCCCTTTTTTAGGAATAATTGAATACTATTGTCAAAAAACTGGCTACTTGAAAAAAGTCATAATGAACAGAAGAGTTTGAAGGATGAAACGAAATGCCCTTTTGTCATGCAGAAGAATATTGCTCTTTGACATTCTGTATACGAAGGGTGCATATTCAATGCACCTTGGCATTCATTAATCATCACTCAGTCTGGTTTTACGCATAATTGTTTTGTTTAATATTTAATGTACCATGTAGCTGTTATGAATCATTCCACTTTGAAATGCTATGTGCAGCGCAAGTGCAGTACTTCAAATTCAAGTTTGGTACCTTCGATAAAATACCATTACTTTACACTGTATTGCATCTTAAAAAGTGGCCGGGTGTCTTGCAAGATTTAATGATTTGTGTGCAATATCGTCAAAAAGAAGCTGCGTCTATGCAAAGGTAAATATTTTGAATTGATTGGCAGTAGCTTGGCAAAGGGTGTTTAAAAATGCGTATATTTTAATGGAATAAAAACCAAAATTGTACATTTACTCTGAATTTGTGAATAGTCTTAAAACCCAACTTGATGATGGAACAAATTAATAAATTCAAGAAATTGATACATATGGTTTGGTGACTGTGAACCTAGTAGTCGCAACTTATCCCACAACAAATAGTGACATTAAGTAAACTTGAAAATTCAACGAAGCATTCGATGAAAAAAATTCGACATTAAAATTCAACTATAGATCTTTCAACAAACTTTATTTGATTATTTTATTTTCGACACTTAAATTTTGACAAAAATTGCACTGTAAGAGGTATGAGGACATATTATCGGCTCATCGTTAAGATTTCGTAGCTTATTGCAAGCCGAATGAAACAATTTCTAAATATCATAATAGATTCGCCACTTATCAAGTCTAAATAATATACTATTCCTAATTAATTTCTACAACTATTTTGAACATTCATCAATTTAATTAGATAAAAGCACATTCATTAACTAGTGATGTGTGAGACCACTACAAAGTTAACAACATAGTTAGGTAAATTTGACAAGTGTATGGCCAAATAATTGTGTAACCGACACGCTGAATAATTGATTTTAACCAGTTTGGAATCTGTTCTTCGTTAAAATAATGTTCTTAATCTAACCAAAGAGATAAATAATTAAAAGCCTGAATGTTGGATGATGAAAAGGCTTATTGACCCGCTTATGGAATTGACCCACTTATATGCTTTTATTACGAAGTATATCAACTGCCGCTTCAAAAATGTAATTTATATTTTCGCCTGGATTTGACCGTTGAAAATATTGGACCAAGTATGCTATCATACTTGGAAAAACATTTCCTGGTTCTTGATTACATACTAGTCTGAACACTTTTTCATAGATTCTTGCTAAATCCATTAGATGCCGTGTTTTTTCTGCTTCCGGTTGGAACAGAACAATTGTTGGTTCTGGTATGACTACTATTGCATATATCCCCGTGTCTACGTTATATTGGTAGGAAAAAAAATCCTGTCTGTCGACTAAATCAACCTCAATGAGTTTCCCTATTTGATCAAATAGACGTATTACTTTTTGATGTTGATGGTCTGCACATAAAAATCTTAACAACCATATATCAAGCCGATGGACGTTCATCTTTCGATTGCTAAAAGTAACTACACGAAGGTAATTACAAAACTGTTTGGGCAGCATGAGTTCGTAATGTTTAGCCATATTCAAATTAATTTTTGTGCTTTCCACTGTACCACATCCCCAACAGTGCAGTCCATTACCTCTACCATAAATTCTATCCAAAATAAACCTTGCCAAAGAATTTATAATATTTTCAGGTAGATCTGCAGCAGTCCAGAATAACCATACTTCTTCAGGTGTTATGCAATCCTCGAAAATTGTCTTTTTGAACCCGAATTCATTCAAAATGTTTTGTGATAAACTACAATTAAGTTGATTTTTTTCAAAGTTGACATGCGAACTTCCATTGTAGGTAGCCCCCACATTTAATAACTTTTCAAACTTTCTTCCAAGTCCCAATTCTCGGCAAATATCATTGTTGTGTCGGATGTTTCGCTTGAAAGAGGTTGCTTTGCCATAAAATATATAGGCCAGGATAATTTGGGCGGCAACAACTGAGTAGTATTGGCCTAAAAATAATTTTTTTAAAATAAAAATTGTTTTCTCTATAAATATTTTTTGAACAAATCTAACTTACACGGGGTGAAATCAGGTACAGTCCACTTTAGTTGGTTGGTATCTACGCATGAATTTTCGCAAGCTTCTACGAAAGCATGAATGTATTCCAGGCAAGGAGTCAGAAATTTTAACAGATATTTGTTGAGGTCTTGAAGTGTAATTACAAAGTATTGGTTTTTCTGAAGCAATGAGTTCTCTTCTAAAAACATTTCCGTAATTTCCATGAAGGACTCAATTATCATATCAACACTTTTTTTTGTAACGTCACTATCGCTTAGTACAAATTCAATTCTTAGTACATGACTTCCGGTGTTAGAACCTGCCACGACTTTTTCGATATAGTTTTTGATCATTGAAGCCTTTAATTTATATTCCAAAATAAGTTTGTTTATGTCTCTGGGTTTCCTTCTGGAGAATATTGCAAAAAAAATTTCCATTATTTCCTCGGATTTAAAGGGTGTGCCAGATTCCTTCAAATGGAAGGTAGAAAATATCTTGGAATAAATTTGGAGCTGCGATATCTCTGGATATAAACTTCCCTCCTGCAAAGTGGCAGTAAAATTTCCGGCGCCAGTTAGTAGGCACACATGAAACCAATTCTTTGTTTTTAACAGGCCAGACTTTCTCGAAATTTCTGAAGTCGTTCTTAGAAATAGTGCATTCTGGTGGACTTCAATATCGTAAGCAATATGCAAAACGACTTCATCAATTTCTGGTGGTTTAAACAATTCAATGAACTGCTTCCCATCCGAATCCATAGTTCCATTGAGTGAAAAGCTTCCACCAAGTTGGGAAAACAAAAATCTGAACTGAAGAGTATGTTTTTCAAAGAAGCTGTTGGGTTTTGAAAGCTCGTTGAATAAGTTTGTTCCCAATGATGGTATTTCATGCGTCGGTACAACAATTGAGTGAATTTTTGGATTTTCTTTGTCACAAATGCATGATATCCAAGAACAAAAAGTTGCCGTACCAGTCATTTGCAATATGGCGGCGTTTAAGCATTGAATCATATTCTTCCTTAAAGAATTGTAGTCTACCATTTTTTGATGGTCACTGACTATAAGAATTTCCAAACAGACTGAATTGATGTATCCTAATTTCATCGTCCATACTCCTTCTCTTGGTTGCACAAATTTCATGCCTTTGTAATGTCCAGGCATAACATGTGTAATGAGGGCGTTTTTATTGGTGAATGTCAAACAAGATATTGAACGGACTGATTGCAATGTCTTTGTTACAACTAGGATTCCATCAAGTTTCGTTTTCGCAGAATAGGTCTCCATGTTCAAAGAATTTAGATTATTTCCAGTTAAGCATAGGTAAGGGCTTTACTTAAAGTGACAACGCATTTACCACTCAAACTATACGCGTTTGTTCTGGAAAAAGAAAACTATAGTACAGAATTCAGTGGTGTAACTTATTAGGGATGAATTACCTAAGCTTCAATCTGAAAGATAATTTGAAAGTGTACTTACAATTATACACGATACTTCAATGACAAAGTAAATCCCACTAATTCAACGAACTGTAAGTGAGTAAATGTATGTCGAAAAATTCTGCTGACTAGCTACAATTTCTAACTAAATTAGAATTTCAAAATTTACATTTTGAACTAATTTTGATCTTTTTATAAAAAATATTAAATAATATATTAATATTAATCCACCTAATATTAGCCGTACGCAATGTGATTTTATTTTTCACGACGAATTTTTTATGATTCAAACCCAGTTACTTGCAATATTAATTATATACGTTCTTGCACTGTTTTAATATTGTTGGGTAACATAGATAAATAAATAAATAACTTTAAATGAAGTGCACGTCATAGGCAGGGCTATAGCGCAATTCCAGAAGTTCTTTTGGTAAAACATCGGCTTCAAATAAAATATTGACTTCAGTGTGCAAAAACTGCTTCAATAAAGAGATAATCGATAATATTATTTATAATGATCTTTAGTGTATCGCTCGCCTCGAAACTTGACCCGGACCCTAACCACGATAGTTAAATTTTTGTCTTATGATTTTTCGTATGGATATTAATAGATATTTTCAATTGCATGTATCGTTTTTCGTTTGAATTAAAAAATAATACTTGGCAATTTAGAATAGATTTGACTAGAACAACTTCAAATATTTACGTAATTATTTATATTTATATAAAATATGTGTTAAAAATACTTGTATAAATACCTGTCTTCCATAATTATTTAAATGAACATTTTTATTTTTTAGCTTTGCACAGTAAACGTTTA
The DNA here is from genome assembly GCA_034693345.1 of Entomobrya multifasciata. Lineage (NCBI taxonomy): Eukaryota > Metazoa > Arthropoda > Collembola > Entomobryomorpha > Entomobryidae > Entomobrya > Entomobrya multifasciata. The sequence goes on along the minus strand of JAQFXM010001732.1, from coordinate 20,719 downwards.
CGTAAGTTAAAACACAACCAAATATAATTTAATATGAGCTCTTCAATAATTCTTAAAGTTCACAATTATAGCTTCAGTGTTTTCATATATAACTCCGAGGTTCTTATACAAAACAATGAACGTATCATAAGCATTCTTATTTTTTAAGGAGGTACTAGTACATGAACTACCTTATTTTTCCTTTCTTAGTAGTACTTTTTCACTTTTCAAATATCGTAATTGCTAGAAATTGTCCTAATTGTTCTCAGTAATTTTACACCTTCTTACATTGTACTTAATATTGCTACATTTCATTTTTCTCTCTGTTCCTTCATGATTTCTCAAATTTTATAAATATCGGGAGTAAACCATTTTTACCGATTCACTTCAAGTCTACTTGTCGAGTTATGCTGCAGTTCATAACGATTCATTCTTCCTTTTATCCAAGTTGACAGGCTCAAACTGTTCAACATTCTGTAATATTTATATTTTGCCGATTCACGCAATAAATTCACGCACGTAAATTCATACAAGGCATGCATGCATAATAATGACATAAATACGTCGTGGAATGTTTTTGAAGGTGTCCGGTAAATTCATAGAGTCCAATTTGCAGACATATACTAATTCGCAGAGTCGCATACACATACATACCAATTCACATAAAAGGACAATTCGCAGAATGTTCAATTGCTAGAAACGGTCAATTCATAGAGTACCCTAACTCTTATACTAATCAATTTATAGAAAATCAATTCACATATTTTTTTTGATTAAAACCATTTAAAAAACATATGTCCCTTTAAAAACATTTTTTGCTATCCATCACTAGTCCATAGCATTAGAATACTTCCTCAAAACGTTTAAAAACTGTTTAAACTAAAGGCTTTTTGAAAACATTTTAAAATTATTTAAAATATCTCTTAGTGAAACATATTTATAAAATAAATTTACAACCTCAATTTTAATCTAGAAATAAAACGGTAAACTGTGACAGCAAACGCCTGGAGCCCAATAGACGTAAAACGCGCCGGCGCCGCCGGCATACAACACAAGTTTGATCTTCATACATTAATATATCGGTTCATACAATAATTTTTCTCCAATTTAAAACACTTAGGACAGTTAATCGACCGTCAGTTGATTTGGCTCAGAATCAAATGCGTTCTTTTAAGTTACCGTTGTACGCCAAATATAATTTAAATTAAATGAAGCGCAATTGAGATATCATGCTCAAAGACAGACAGACGGACAGACTGTGGTTTCCACTCTCACACCCTTACACAGAACCACACTTCGGGCGTTAAAAAAATTACTATTTTATATTAATATTGGTTGTCAATTGGTTTTTTACCTGCATTTTACGGACATCCTGCATAATGCTTATAAGAGTAAGAAATAACTTTTATCCCGTTAGATTGGGTTGGGTTTGTTGGTTCTTGATGTTTAAAAACCACGCTAGACATTTTGAATCCATGATTGCCACAACACTTCCACTTTTACTTTTTGAAAAATTATCAAAGAAGATTTCATTTTAAATTACGTTACTAACAGATTCAGAGAGATTATATTGCATTGGTAATGCTTTGTGTGCTGTCCAAATAAATGAATGATAAAATTTCTCCGTCTATGCTGATAAAGATTTTTAAGAAATACTTATGTGGAAAAAAACGTATGTTATTTGGAACAGTATACTAATTGGTTTTATGCAGAAAAGCCACGGTGAATTGGCTTTATGCGACGAAGCTGTATGCAGGTGGTCCAGTATGCGAATTGGATGTATGAGTATTAGACGAGTGCGAGTTAGGTAATATGTGAATCGACTTTCTCAGCTTAAGCCTAGAATCGTTTTTGAAACAAACGTAAAACAAGCAACGAACTTATTAAGTGCATTCTTGTAGCAAGTGAGGTTTATTTGTTTGGATACAGGTTTGAAATCCATAGATTGGTGATATTTAGTGTTTTTGTTCCTTTTAAAGATGACATCAGATACCCTGAGAGTTGATCGTACATCCTAAAATACTAGTATATCGTACTCATATCACTGCATAGTATATCGTACTGAACTAGTATGAACTCGATATTTGTGTAGCCAAGTACACTTACTATGCATAATATAGTTTTAAGTACCTAATAATTATGTAAAAAGTTATACCTTTAAAATATGATTTGGTTGTCGGCTTAAATACGGCACAAAACAATCCAACTGAATTCTCATCTTTGTAACTAAAATACTGCTGAAATAGGACTGTTTTTTGGAAACGCTTATCAAATACTCTATCTGGACTAAGTAGAACGACCACCGGGCCCAGACTAATTCGATGACTTTTGTCTCGAGTCGCCCTGAATACTGCCCCTGTCCAATGTATTTAGATAGGGCGTTGGGGTATTTTGAGAAAAATGTCAGCAAAAGTGAAATTCCGATAAGGCCTTTCTACTTCGTCCACCGGCAGTAAATTTGTCAAGATTGTATTTTAAAACAATTTAAATCAGCCCATAGTATTTCTATCTTACTTTGAAAATAATCATCCAAAGGAAAATTATAGTATCTACTTGAAGTTATAAAATATATAATAAATTCAGCTTCGTATACACGAAGGGAATCAGTTCAATTTAAATAATTTGAAAATCTAAAAACCAACAAATGAAAAACTCAAATAATGCAAGCCAGTATTGTATTTCCTGCTTGAACATTTTTCGAGGCTAGTCAAAATCTTATGCATCCATGCTTACTATGTACAAACGAAAGCAAAAAACATTATTTGCAAGGTTCGTGGCTTGTAATACTTCAAATATGTAATTTCGAGTCGACACAAAACGGTGTCAGGTAGTGACAAATATTTAATGTTTCAGTTCATTGAATTGTTTACTTCATGTGTGAAACTGACACTGTAAAACGGCTATGTAGTTTGCGCCTGAGAATGTCAGGTTTTGAGAAATGTAAGTAATTTTATTTCTACTAAACTTTGTAAATACCAATTGGCATGTAAGGCTACTTTTCGTTGATCGATTCTCGACCACATTGCTGAAAAGTTGGGAAAAACTTAAATTGAGTTGGTCCATACATTGATGAGTATAGTTTTTGTTCTTTTTTAGTTTGATAGAAACGTCCTTATGACTATACCGGAGAAAAACCTCATCGGCATGAATTATGTATGAAATCTTGTGCTCAGAAAAAACAATGTAATCTACACATGACTTTATATGTACACGAAAAAACAATGTGTGTAATGTAATAAATGAAGCAAAACATTCAGAAGAGTTGCTCAACTAAGCATCATATAAATCATACAAGATTTAAACCTTTTGAATGCCAAATTTGCACCATCATTCACCGCAAAAATACCTTGTTGTGTCAGTAAAAAGGTCCATCAAAAACTCTTGAACTATATGAGAACTCATACTGGAGAAAAACCTTACCATTGCACAACGTCTGGCTCCTCTTTTGTTCAATCGCCAAACCAGCGGAAACAAATCGCAGGTCTTCATTTAAAAAAATAAAAATACCTTACCGGATCAAAGTAAAGTTATTTTTGGTCACAACAGCTTTTAGTTTTCATGAAATGTTAAAAGTCATGTAAATAATCTGACAACCTTTCTAAATTATCTTATAAATTTGCCTGAGATCTATTTAGGTGTTGCTGAAGGAATGTACAAAGTTTATTAAATCTATCATAATTGCTATAATTCGTTCATTACGATGCATGTTACGCCACCATTATTATATTTTTTAACTACTACTGTTTAGTTGGTTGATTTATAAATTCTTTCGTCAAAAAAATTATAAATTTCATACTTTCTGAATCAAAAAAATGGCTCTGAACTTCAATTGTGAAACGTGCTTCAAAGTTTTTAAAACAACTAAGTATTTAAAAGCACACCAGAACTCACATCTTTCAAAATTCCAGTGTCTTTTTTGTGAAAAAACGATTTTTGGATAGCAGTTCCTTTTTTACCCATTACATGTCGCATATTAACGAGAGGCCACATGGTTGCAATCCCTGTGATAAAACCTTTACACAGAGGAGTAATTTTTTAGCCCACATCGAAACCCATACAAGTGAAAAACCTTTTCAATGCAATGTTTGAAAAAAGTCATTTCGTCACAAAAGCTCCTGGGATACACATCACCTGAGTCATAGTGGAGCTGAAAGTTTGCCATGCGATTTTTGTAATAAACTTTTTCATCAAAATAAGTCCACCAGAACACTCATAAATCAGAAACGACAAACAGGTGTAGCTTATGCGCTAAGTACTTGGGATCTGCTACCGCTCTGAAAGTACACATTCAATTACACACTGGAGAGAAACCATATCGTTGCAGTTTATGTAGTAAACCTTTTGCACAAAAGTGTCAGCTACAGTTGCTTAGAGCCACCCACGTCAGCCAATAACCTTATTCGTGTCCACACTGTCCAAAGACGTTCAATTTACGACCTTATGTTATCAAGCACAAGCTAAATCATTTGTATTTCAAAAGATACACTCGTGTATTTTGTGATAAAAAGTTTGCGCTTCAAACCAGCTTGCCGAGACACATAAATTCATTGCATATTAAGATAAATGACCACGAATGTAACTTATGTGAGAAAACGTTTCCAGAAAAGAGAAGTTTAGTGACACATGCGAACTCATACTCAAGAAAATATATGTCAAGCTTTTTTTACTCAAGTAAGCAATCTATGAAAACATGGACGAAAACATCAAATGGAAAAGTGACTAATTACTGATTTTTGCCATAATGTTAATTCTCATATCAACAAATGTGAGCGTCTAATTGTAAAAAAATGAACACGTATGCAATTTAAGCTAGATAACTATTTTAAAATGTACGTTTCACTTTGATGCTAAATTTTTAGGTACAAATCTATCTATTCAAATTGAACAAATATTCGCAACATTTGTGTCAAATCAATGGATTAAAACTAATGCGTTTAATCTCTATTTGTAGTTGTTGTATTTTGATTATTTATTTATTTATAATATTAATGTAATTATTTTTTTTAAAGTTTAAAAAAAAGTTAATCATTTGAAATCACATTCATTGCAAAGAAATTGTTTCCAAAAATCCCATTGATCTACCATTACAGCAAGATTAATATATTTTCACAGAATTTTGTTAGTTTTTTGGATTTTATTGCTTTTCGGTGTGTTAGTTTTTTATAATAAAGAACATAGTTGCCGAATATTGACTTAACCTTTGAACTTAATAATGACTGATTCAATGCTGGCATACATACTTTTTATTGAACTAACATGTAACAACGGGAATCAATATGCATATTGGCATAACATAAGAACTAGAAAATATTTTGCAACATTGAAATTCAAAAACAAAGTCCTACAAATTGTTCATAAGCTAGGGAAAGTAATGAATTTATTGTAAAAAACGTGCCTTATTTAGCAATCATTGAAACCATGCATACAAAAGCATTGCTCATCCTATTATTGTTTCAAATTGAAGAAAAAACAAATCTTGCATCACAAGTAACTATAGTAGATTTATTTATTTATTTAAAGTTTTTAGTGGTCGTTTTTATCATACGTTTATTTGAGATTTTATCCGTTATTCTCGTTAAATATTTTATAAATAACGAGCCCATTTGTTGATAAAAATCGGCTTTGAAATTTACAGAACATACTGTATATTGATAAACGATGATTTTGAAACATGAACTTTGAAATTTCTTTTTAACGCCCATTCAAATATCGATCACAATTCTCAGTTTTTACAGAATATTCCAGTTCGTATAACAGGATAAGAGGTCAATTTAAATGCAGTATAGTACACAAGTGAACTTCAGATCATTTACAAAATTATAATGTTCTTTGTTTAACAGACTAACTTTAATTGCAAACAGATTCCAATTAAATGGTGAAATATTTAGTGAAATGCACTGAAATTTCAGCTTACATTTCTACGACAAGACAGTATCTTGAAGGAAGATGCTACGCTCTCATTGGCTAGATAGCAAGTAAAGTGAAGGTCGCAGTAATAACGTTAAGTTGCATTGCTGCAGTTGAGAGTAGATGTTGGAGGCGAGATCACCTCGTGTGAAAGGCTCACAGTTCCACCGCTAGGCTCCCGCATCTTCAACAAATAGGGTTATGAGAGAAAAAGAAAGGAGTACATTTTTGCAACACTGTATGTGCATGCCAAATTTGTTTAGAAACAATTGCGGTCCCTTTTTTGCAATATATTATTTGAAAATCTATTTGAAATTTTTTTTGTTATTTATGTGATTAGTTGTCGTTAATGTGATTCATGTAGTCATTACTTTCAGTTTCAAGTAATCATTAAAGCAGAGACTTTGTTTTTCATTCGCTCTAACATCGCCGTAGACTAAAGGGGTATGTAATATTTACACCTATTATTATTCAGTAATATTTACCCGCGTGAAAGTGCTAAATATACTTTCCGATTAATTTAATACTAAAGGCTCATAATTCAAAGCAATGATAGGGCAGTCATACATTTAAATACGTTTTTATGAGTATACGTTAATTCAGTCAATGAAATTATTGCCACCAAAATTTCATAGGACGACTGTGGAGAAAACTATTTAAAGTTAGCTTTCGCTGTTTGAAAAAGATTCATGTAGTACGTCATATTATAGCTTACAACCTGGAGCTTTATATTGTACAAACTTGATTTTCACTGTAAAGAACAATATGGCTAGATACAAGTTATTGCACGTCGTTAGACTATTTGTTAAACACTTCCAACCGTAGATTTTGTTTTAAGTTTTATGCCGGAATACGTATTGTAATCTCTTTATTTGTCGGTAGTCTTGGATATTCCAAAATTCCATGCCGACGTCTTGGTGAATCGATTTCGTGTGTTTAATGTTAGGCATTCTGTCATATTTTGTCAAAACGCTTAGGAAACCTGTCCAACTTGGTTCATTTGCGAGATATTTTGTATAACCTAATGCAACGGCAATGAGTTTGTACCTGTGAGCAAAGAATTAAGTATAAAATAACCATGATGTTTTTTTTGTATGCATTCACACATTTAGTAGTAGTTTTACAAATCAGAAAACCAATTTTACTTAAGCCTCAAATTAAGCAACGTAAACTGTAATACAAGAAAACATTTTCAACATGTCAATTGGTTTTGAAAAAAATATTTTCACTTGAGCAGGAATAATGTTTGCATATCATACAACTTAATTAAAAACTCAATTCCTAGCGGCATAACGTTGCTTTGCAATATCAAGAAGTTTGCAGAGCTTTTAAGTCAAAAACATATAATAAATACATTGTGAAGGTTAAGTACATATATTTTCATGAACTAGACAAAAATGTTTGAACAAAAAATAAATAAAATGGGCTCAGCAAAAGAATTACAAAAGGTTGCAACTCAATTTCTAGTTAAACGGTCTTTCAAGTCCGTTACTGATTGGTATGGCATGTCCAATTAAATGTGTTTTCTACAAGTTTTTAATTCTCCTGATTGATGATACTAAATGTGCTCTCTGTCCGTTGAGGTATTATGCAAACAAATATTTGCACTGCACATCCTGCACACGTAACTTGCTTCCCTTTAGAAATCTGCCTCAGAAACTTTCAGCAAATTCTGAATCTTCCCTTCCCTCATTGCTGAAAGTTTTGGTTTCTTATACTGATTGAAATCCAGAAATGATCTTACGACTTGATGTTTTTCAAAGATAAGATGTCATTGATAATGGGAGGTCAAACGGAGGAATCGATTGTCGGGAAGCAAAAATGTATATTTGATTTGATTCTACGACGGCTTTCTGTTAATCAATCAGAAAGGTACCAGCACGTTTACAGAATTTCTCAGTTACTTTACTACACAAATCTGATTCTTGACCAAATTTGAATCTTAGTTTAGCAGCTGAAGTTTTTCAAAAATTGTTATTTTTCCATGGGTATGGTAGAAGAATGGAGGTTGAGATTAATAATAAGTTTCAAAACAATTTTCATTACTGTCTTTTGTTGCACTTACATTTCCTCTATTTACTCCCTAAAAGTACGATATCTTTAGGAACAAATCTTCACACAGCATTTGGTATGGTGCGACTGTTGTTCGATGCATTTCCGTGGAAATCTGGGTAGTGAGTTAAGCTCACTTAAGTTCTTGAGCCAATATGGCCTAAGAGATGCGGAGCCGCTTAAAAATTTCGGTGCACCTATGTAAATGTAAACTCATTGAATAAGTAAAATATAAAATTGATGGAGCACCTGCGATCGCATGATACAGAACATGCAAATTGTTTCTCTAGGATATTTTACGATATATTATATAGTTTTCTACATAAGTTACAAAAACATTTCTGTAAACAATGCATGCTTTTAATAAGTGCATTCAACGACATGGATATGATCGTATCATAGGATTTGGGCAAACGTATCAAGTACACGAAAAGCTGAATTAATCGTGATATATTGTGTTAAACAAATTAACGACAATCTCACAATTCTTAAAAATAGGTTCGCATAAAATATCCATACCACATCTGTTTGTAAACAGTTGTACATTTTTTGATAAGTCATAGACATTGTGTAAAAAACGTGATGTTCTATCAATAACTAAATCTTATGGTGTAGATTTGAATTGATGGTGAATAGATAAGTTATATAATATTTGATCCGAAGTACATATTTTAAATTAAACAGTTACATTAAATACGTTTTATTCTAAAACTAACAAACTTTTAGAATAAAAAAATTAAACTGCCTGTTGTATATTTTGGTTCCTAAGTATATTTAGCTAAATATTTCTGCCAACTTTGTTCAAGTTAAGAAATTTAATTATATGGAGATTTTTAAACAAGATATTTATACAAAAGTAAAATCGCTTCTATTTATTTTACATCCTTGGAGAAATTCACCTGCTGTACTGTGTTACATAAAATTACTTAGAGGTCTCTCATGAAGACTTTTATATAGTGATACGTTAATTTATATAAACACAACCATGCATATTTCACAGGTTTTAAGCTTCTTGTAGGTGTGGTATAAATGTTATGTTTCCCTGCTTTCCTTCTTATCAGAAAACTCTATTTCGAAACACCTTTTAACGAATTAATGTGTAATTACCAACAAACATTTGTATAATATTTGTATTTGTTCATCTAGCTTAAATACAACACATTCGTTGCATTTGACTGGGTAACTTAAAAAATAAAAGTTCAGTAAAAATTAAAGATACTTTTCTTTAAAGAATTGAGAATAAAAAATAAAACAGAGCTGCAATAGCATGCTTTATATATAAAGGAGTCACTGTCCTACCACAAAAAACAATTTTTTTAGTTGAAACCTGTGTACATGGATCTAACGTGGTCTATTACATTTTGAAGAAAATCCATACATACAAGGTTTTACTAGAAGATTATTAATGAGAACTTCATATTGAAACAAAACAATTTATGTTGTTTTTTGTCTCCGTACCAAAACTCATTTACTTACTCACTCAACACTGCTTGCTTGCAACACTGCAAGATTTTTTTGAAAGTTGCCATCCTGTGACTGAGAAATGTTTTCGAAACCATACACAGTTGGTCAGTTTTCCCAATTCGAATCCATATATTTGACAGAATGTAAAACAAGAAAAGGATATCTCACATTTAAAAAATCATTCAATGCGGACTAATGAGTTTATTGTCAACTACACATATACTTTAAATTTTCTGTATTTTTTTGCAAAATTAGTAACTGACTTCCAAGAAAAAGTAGATCATCTTTTCTGCCAAACTTGGCAAAGAGGTACCTATACTCAAGAACAGCTTGCCTAATGATTTTGAACTGAGTTGGTCAACCGGTGTCTCTGCGGTGGCATGGTAACAGTTGTATGCTTCATAAATGGCCTAAAGCTTCAAGGCAATACTCAATGATTTTTTTCGATCTTGTATTATCTCAAATTTGACCGTGTCGCACATACATCGCACATTAAATTTAATTACATCAAAAATTCAAACCTGGCACAAAAGTAGCCCAGGTCAAGTACATCTTCCACAATGAAAACAAACTAAGTGAATGGCCAGATGTCACGGGGACGGCATGAAATCGGATAAATGCTTTGGAAATTGGCGATTTTTTTAAAACAGAAATCAAGCTCATGTTTGAGTTGACTAAACGTCCTGGAAGACCTGAACGACCTACCTGAACAACCTACCTGAACGACCTATAGCACCTGAAAGACTGAACGACCCGTACCACATGAGTGACCCAGACCACCTGAACGATTTAATCCAGACCACCTGAACGGTACAAACCACCTGAATGGCACAGTTAAAGTTGTTTACATCCTTACTCTTTTCTTTCCTCCCATTGTCATTGCTTAATCGACCGTGAAGCATGACGAATTTGCAATACACATATGCACATAAACATATGAAGTGCATACATTAAGAGTGTGGGATCTCGGGAAGGGAACATATAAGAATCAGCTGCTTTGACTTTAACCTGAACGATATGGCACAGTCAATATACAAATAATAGGATCGGGGGACTTGAAATAAAAAAAATTAACATGCAGAAAAGTTGACAATTGAACTTGCTGCACGACTAAGAAAAAATGGTGGAAGATCGTAGATATATGAAATGTGATGTCGTACCTTATAACATGCAAATGTTCTTACATTATTTTTTTTGGATTTGCAAGTTTTGACAACATATAACTTTTTTAGATATATCACAAAACACCACAGGCTGTTTACCTGCTGAGACTTGATACTACAAAAAGTAATTTGGAACTAAATTATTAGGAAACGGTTCATCCGGAGACGGGTTAATTAGGTGAGTTACTTAAGAGGCAATAATATTTTGGACATGTACTAATATGACAATATACAGTTACTAAAATAAAGTGTGGATATTTATTAATCGAATCACTTTCTTTCGAATCGAAATATTTTAGTCATATCGTTTTAAACAGTCAAATGTTGACTTAGTCGACCCTGTTGAGTCAGTCGAATTTTGTCGAGGATACGAACTGTCGACTGTACCATCAATGGGGCTCACTTAACGCATGGGAGAACTAAAACTTGAATTTACACATTGTACCTTTGTATGCTGATTTGAATGGTATTTGTTGTTTTCCCGAAGAATCATACGTGTTCTTATCAGTCTTGTTTATTTGGAGCGCGCGCACTCAATTTTACGTTAGTGGTAAAGAAGAAAAGCAGCAATCATCCAAAGAACAGCTAATCTCAGCTCCGGTACGACGTTACCTCTTTATGCAAAACGCAACAGGTGCAAGCGATATCTCGGGTAAACAAACACTGCTGGTAAATATAAGGGGTGTGCAGCTTCAATCCGGACAAATTTAGCATTTAAATATTTCATACTTATAGAAGTTATCGACAATGAAACTTAACATATTTAAAAACTACTTTTTCTCTACTACAAAACTCAATCGACTGCAAATCAAGAAATTAAAGTGTGTATGAAATTTTTGATCGTTTAGAAAAACTTCCGATGTAGTGTTTTTCTAGCTGTTGAAAAGCGTATTTTTCTTTCTTACTGTCATATTGCCATAATTTAGATAAACGTGTATGCTTTTAGCCTATTTTATTCTCTGAAATTTGAGCTTTCATATATGGTCAACACTGCCGATTATGCATCGTTGTATCGGTAGTTTTTAATCGATAAACGTTTTCTGGATTTTAGAGCTTTTGTTTTCAACAAATTTTTTGAAGCTTAATTTTTCTCTCAGAGTTTTTAAAGTACACCATGTGTTTTGAGTGGTTAATAAATGCATGATGATATTTATTTTAAAGAGCAGAATCTGCGCTACAATTTCTTGAAATTTTCGTTTTTTATGACTACTTCAGATAACATTTTTCTAATGACAAAATTTTGGAAGCCATTTTGAGCACCTTTTTGGCTTTTAGCCTGTGCATCCTAAAATTTCAACTGATATTCAAGATGTCCTTGTTGATTTGTAAAGTACAGTATCTAGGCATCATATATTGTACCACTACTTGGTGTTTCTTCTATTATCAAATGTATAAATAACCAATAAAAAATGCTACCCATCAAAAAAATTGAATCTGGAAAAACAAAAAATAAGTGTCAGTTTGTCCGTCCCAATTATCTCTAACATGTGGTGGTTCACAGATCTGTCCTTTTGTAGTTTTGGTACTTCAGAATATACAGTTTTGTACATACCAAGTTGTTTGATGCTACCTTCTTTAGGTGCGAAATATTTGAATGCTAAAATTGTCCGGTTTAAGGCTGTACACCCTTTTACAAATGCGCATTCATGAAAATACCAAAAACCAATAAAATCAGCATAAAAAACTACACCACAACGTATAAATTGTAAGTTAAATTACGCTCATGCGTTCACTCAGCCTCATTGTTAGTCGTATGGATAATTAGTTGACTGTACAAAGAGTCGAAGTGTACATTAATATAGGTCAGGTAAAAAAATGACAAGTATTACGAGTCAATGGTCAGAGTACTGAATCATCCAGAGCTGTGAAAATGGTAACAAAAATAGTTTTTTGTACGCCGATTACGAATGTGATTTAAAAAATCCCAAATCGGGGCATTTGGAATTATGAGAAACGATCAAATGCTGCTCATTTTATAGCTTTTCGTATTAGCTCAACGTCTTTCATTGGAAATGCTTTACGATAGATCGTTTTTAATAATTTTAAGACTGATTTTACATGCACGCACTTTTAGTTTAATAAATTAAATGTGTGGATACTGTCGAGATGTTAAATTTTTATTCGTCAAGAAAGTTTCTACTTAGGTTTGGTTGACTGATAAATTTTGATTTAAAATTGGTCAACTATTTGATCACTTCGACAAAAAATTTGGGCGGCTAATTAACCCGTTTAACTAGAAAAATAGTCTCTTTTTAGCAACATCCGACTAGAAGCATTTCCATAATATTATAGTGTCCCGAGTTACGGAATTTGCATTTATTTAAGCGTATATTTCAAACCAAAGATGCATATTGATGCGGAAATTTTTCCAGGTATTACACGCAAGCGTATCGATAGTCGTAGCAAGGATTATAATCATCACAACTGTGAAAAGACTTTACAATACCACAAAATGAACTCTCAGGTGATAAAATAATAATTGCCAGGTTTATAGTTTTGAACGCAGTAAGCTACTTAGTAAAACCATCAATCTTGTGAAAACTTTGAATGTGAACACGAGTGCTCCCGTATACAAACATGCGAATTTGGCAAACTAACAACTATCATTAGAATCATAATAAAAAACTACAACACCACGCATGAACTTCAAATCCAATTTCCCTTGTGACTTCCATTGTGATTGTGATTGTGATTTATTTTAACGTCCACAGAAACACTGCATATTGGTAACAACAAAGCATCATTGCATTTTTCCATTGTAAGTTAGTTTTACAAAAAAATAGATTCAGACTCGTGATCTACGGAAACAAAATACACCACCAAATCTATTTTACGTCGTGTGGACTCGCTAGAGCTTGCAAGAAGTTTGAAAAAGTCAACACTTTCATTCAACTTTCAACACAGTCAAGTCAAGTTCATTTTGCCGGAAAATACTTTTATTGGTAAGAGCTTAAATTGTTTTCATAAAGTAATGCCGCGCAACTAAGTCATGAGTTGTTAATTGAAAGCGAAGAAATTCATAACTTATTACGAAATTAATATGTTCTTGCGTAATACTGGCAGCTGAAAAAAAATATCGGGAAACGCAATTTGCAATATTTAACATTATAGATAATTACACAATGATTGAACTCATCATTGCGATTACGTTAAGCTGTGTTAATTCTAGTTTTTTCTTTCTTGTCGTGGAATAGATGATCAAACTTTGAAACAATCAAAACGTGGGCTGATTGAATGTATGATTTAAAAAACATTTAGAAAAGGAAAACTTTTATTTGGAGCCAATAATTTCTTAACTAATGAGTTTAGTTTGAAGTTGCAATTGTCTCACAATCAGTCAATATTTTTTCAAACAATTTGATCGAATTTTGTGTGACATATTTTTATGGTTTAATATATTACTTAATAAACTCCTTGTGTTATTGATCGAAAATTTAGTTGTTTTAGTGATAATTCGATAGTGGCTTTTGTCAAAAGGTACACAAAAACGTTTCGAATTTCGAAGAATTCTATTTTATTCGTTCATTTGTGCTTATAGAAGCCGTACGTAGACATGTACTTCGGATGTGATGGAAGTAGATCATGTGAAAGTGATGAGGATACCAGACATACCGGATCCGTGGAAGACGAAACACTTCCAATATGGAATGAATTGGATGAACTGCGTACTGAAAGTCCTTCATTGCACAGGCTGCATTCCCCTACAGTTTTGAATCCGTTTGTAGTGTTTCCTGCTGAAGTAATTCGACTTTTTTTTAGATAATGTTTAAATTGCCTTAAAATTCTTTGTTTGATTCAAGTATTTGGTTACCATTCAATTTAGGTTTGGGGATATATAATAGACAAGATGAATAAATCGTCCGATTTAGAAATGCTTTGTTTGGCATTACCTATTTTGGAGCCGTTAGTGAAGAAAAGCAAGAAGAACATTTTCTTGTTTGACAAAGTACGGTGGCTTGGTTTTAGTTAAAATAGTCAAAAGTCATAAAGTGATATCATTCGAAACATCTAACTAAAATTTAATTTCGTTTCGATGATCAAGGTTCTTCCATTAATTTGCAAACATTTGGACTTGAAGGATATCACTAAGTCTCGACTGGTTTGTAAAAAATGGAATCGAGACGTTTCTGAACACCAGGAAAACTGGAATTCCCTGAATTTGCCCCCTAGAACGAGTAAAATATCATTTCCCGAAAGTGATCCGCCAATTGAGTTAATGCGAGCTTATCGATTTGAAGATCATTTAAAAATCCAGAAGTTTTTACAAAATATGACTAATCATCCAGCAAATCCATTTTTTGGAAGACGGGTACATTTAACTGTAGGCTTTGAAACATCATTGAAACACTTCTGGATTGCTGCATTACAACTTGTGAAAACATTTGGCGAGCACGTATGGAATTTAGAGATAGAATGTATTAGAAATTCTCGAAATCAAGTCAAGTTTTACAATGCTCTTCAGGAAATGCTAATTTATCTCCCCAATCTCAAGTACATTACTGTAAGCTGCATTTTCACCGGTCGACCACCTATGCAACATACCTTGGCAGCCCAAATAGGAAATCTGCCTATTCCCTCGTTACATAATCTACAAACCTTAAGACTAGCTTTAGACACTGGAATACTGACAGCATTTCTTCCATTATTTTGTTCCCAAATCCAAAGGCTGAAACTTTTTGGTAAAACGTTAGAAAATCCGAATTTAAAAGACGAGTATTTACGCGGACTTGTAAATCTCCAGACTCTGGAAGTACACTTAAAGAACAGAGCAACAATTTTACGGTTGAAATATATCCCATCAGGAAACTTGAAGAAGTTAGTACTAGATTCTATCCCCGGTGTTTCGTTTGATTTAGAACAAATATGCAATTTGCTGAGGCATTTTTCACGGCTTGAAAGCCTTGAATTGGGCTACAGCTGCCGTTTTGCGCAGAAGGACTATTTTAGGTTACAATTACAGTTTCCTATTATAAAAACTGTACAACTAGCCGTGGATGTTCACCAAGATGATCAAGAGTTTAATCTTGATTTTTTACTTCGGTTTCCGTGCTTGGAGATACTGTGCATTCGAAAGAAATATAGCGGAGCAACCAACTTGGACGAAGAGAACGTTGACAAACATTCTAGTCTAAAAGTCAGGAAATTTTTACATACAGGGAACATGCTAGATTTAAATGCTTGGGCTCTTATGACTTCACTCAAATTATTAGAGGTAAAGAGTTTGGCTAGGTCCAAATTATATACGAGATAAATGTATGAAAAATTCTTAGTATGAAGAATTCGAGATCAGTCTCGTGGTATGTTCATTATTTTATTTTTAACGGAGTAAGACAAAAGTAAGGTTGTAAATGTTTGATAAATTATATAGGATTCCAACAGAAATTATGCATGTACTAATGTTTTTATGAGACCTTAATGTTAGAAACAATCTATAGAACTCGTGTAAATAAATTTTAATTTAAGATGACTGTATCACAAATTGAGATAATTTTTAAGAAACATGATACTCGTAGACGCTACAACCATAAAAAATCAAAATTCATATGATATTGAAGTTGAATAAAACTAAGCGATAATAATACCATACAAATATTGTCCGGAATTGTCTTGCAAAAGCTTGCAACCTTTTTAAAAACAAAGCATACATATAAACCAACCTATAACAAATCTGCTAACTGATGAATTAACTGGAATCACAATTTTGTAAAAATTGAAAGTTTTCTGTTGCGTTGAATTGCTGCAAGCAATTAAGTTGGAATTTTAGCTGAAAGCAATTTAACATTTCAGCCGTTTCAGGTCCATTCAAGTATTGGAAGGTATGTAGTTTTTATTACGAATGGTATGTAGACTGTGGTGGGAATTTTTGTCTAATCTTTCTATACAAGGAAGCAGATTTTTAAACAGAGCAATATGAAAATAATATCGTAAATTGTTGAAAGACTTTCGTATGTTACATTTTTATGGCATATAGCCAGAATTAGCCGTAGTATTTAGGACACCTGCAGCTGCTTAAATAGGTTTCAGCGCGAGATTTTCTTCAAAAATGTAATAAAATAGCAGTATATTTCTAGCTCTTAGTAAGTTATTAAATGTGTAAGAATCATTCTTATTCAATTGTGTGCATTTGTGGCCGTACTAAACATTTAACATACACGAAAACGAATTTTACTTAAGTATCAAATTTAGCAACGTAAACTGCGAGACAACAAAAACTTTTTGAAGTTGTGAATTGACAGAAAAAAACATTCTATTGAACAGGGAAAATATGTTTACACACAACTTAATTATGAAAACTCATTTTTAATTTTGCATTACAAAATGACTTTAGCATTTCCAAAGTTTTACAATTTTCCAACGAAATTCAAGCACAAATTCGTTCATACACCATGCACAAAGGTTGTGGCACAAAAAAATCAAAATGAGTACAGGAATAGGAACAGGCTGAACCTCAATATTCAACTCGACGTTCTTAGTCTTTTACTGATTTGTTCATACATAAAAAACCAATGAATCCTCTAAAACTGTGTGAATTACGCAAATTGGATTACCTACATTTCTCTATGAAAAATCTCTATGCATTAACTGCATTGGTATGACTGTTTTTCAATGAATTCCGTGGATTGTTGGTTTACAAATTAGGTTCACTTAAATACGGGCCAATGTGCTAAAAATAATATGGAGCAACATAGAAATATTAGTAGAGCTTGATAAAAATTGTAAATGCTCCTGTATTTTTAATATATTGCATAGGTATACAAAATTAAAATTAAATATAAGTAAGCACCAGCATTCACATTATACATAAATAATATGTAGATAGTATATCACGCATACAAAATCTGTTTTAATGTTCTCAGTAACAAAAAATGGCAGTTCATACATACATGAGGCTTTTTGTCAATGCGTGGCATATATGACGCTTGTCTGGCGTACTACTAATTACAAACCCGTTTACTACTCTGATCATGTTTTCCCAAAATTAAGCCAACTTGGCTACCAACAAATTCAGTTATTCCAAATATTTTTCAAATTCTTGAAAACTTTAATGTACCTTAACAAGCATTTTTTTCGAGCATACCAAAAGCAGAAATAATTGTGATATTATATATTTCACAAACAGATTTCCAAAAATCTCATCATTCTTACAAATATGTAGACATGAAATAGTCAAACTACATGAAATAGTATAAACACTTTAATACTTTGGCCAATTTATCCAGAAATTTTATTCTATATAGATATATACAAAAGAGCTTTATAAAACCCTTAAACATTTCTATTCATTCTATATCATCTGAGAAATACTTCTGTGGCGATATGGTACAGACATTGCATGCGCGCGGTTTTTCATGCATACGAAATCATAATTTGGCATTATTATAATACTGCATATTTAACATATTTCAGGTTTTGTGTGGATGCGCTATAATGTTTTCCGAATTCTTGTTTAGATTTATATCAATAAACTGTTTATGTAATCATTGAAGAACAAATTTATGTCAATTTTACCACCAACAAATAGTTGATTTTGACCTGATCTGGTTTATACACTACAAATTCGTTGTAATCGACCGGATATTTTAGCAATTCGGTGCTTTGAATTGTCTTGCCTAAAGGCCAAATTACACCATTTAACTCAATTTGTTCCTGAGTATCAGGAATAAATTTACCCATTCCCCTTACACTGTCAAACTGACGAACTTTTTTGCCTTCTTTAATGGTGGGCGCCGAATTCGACTTTCGATTTTCGTTTCTGGCTGGGTAGACCAATCCTAATTTGACTTCGCACAAAAGGATGCAAGCCTTTTTACCTTTACAATATACTTCTGGGCGGCAGTACAGGCCACTTTTGCTCACTCGGTCGGCAAAGTAGATACCCGGACCAAACATTTGCCCTGCTTCTTTAGGAATAACAAAACCTTTATTCAAAATATCCGCCACAAATTCATTCTTTGTGCCATGAAACAACATCATTCTGTTGTCCGAGGGACTAACATTTGGTGCTGCCGAATTTACAGGATGGGATGTTTGCGGGTTAGAATAAGAGCTTGGTGGACGGGAAATTTTTAAAACTGAATCCAGTTCAACTTTGTATTCTTCATGTACCTGGCCGTTGGTAAAATACGTTCGGATGAATGAAAGCTCTGGGGACTGATCAGAAAGAACTGATGCTTCAAACAGTCTGTTAAACTTCAGAGCCGTTGGCGTAAAAGCATACGAGTCAATACTCGAAAGAACATTTAACGCCTCCGTTGTTATAAAGGGGTGTTTCTGAAGAGATGCTGAAGGTAGTGTTTTTATTGGTGGGGGTGGTTGAGGAACGTTTGAACTCTGAGATGAGTTTTGGTCTGATGTTGGCTTGTTAACGTGCTTTATTGCTAGACGAATTTGTTCTGCAGAAAGTTGCTTTGGCTTCTTTCTTGGCGAAGAATTTGCTGACTCTCTACCCCTTTTCATTTTAGCCGATTATCTAAACAGGTTTTCAGTTATAAGTTACAAGTGTCTTTCTAGATTTTCGGACAACTCTGCTTTTCTTTCAAGTAACATTCACTTATTCACAAACTTTCAATAAACAATGGTTTAGTAAAAAAAACTTTCACAGAAGCGTATTGTCATTTATTCATTAATCAATTATCTGTACTATCTAAACAAACAGTATTCTGTCTTGATCAGTAATGATTCACAGAATGGGCAAATATGAAACGTGTGCAAGACGACTCTCAGTAGAAAAACACCTTTTATGTGTGAAATGTGTGGCTTATGCACACGATGTTTTATGCAGTACGACACACAGCAGCAAAAAACCTTTTAAGTTTGAACTATGTGGGTTATGAGCACAACATCTTTTCCCGAGAAAACTCACTTAAAACACAAACAAGCCTCCGTGCTATATGTTCTATGGTCCTTAGAAAACCAAATCCATGGAATTGAATTTTCCTTGATATTAGAAAATATTAACAGATTACGACAAACATAAGCGCCGAGTTATTTGTTCACCTATAGTACTAATATTTTTTGCAATTACCCGTACAAAATTTTCACATCTCAACATTTGAATCAAAGAGCTAGCTTTTGAAATTAATTTGTGGAATAAATTCCTTTCAGAACATTGAATAATGCTTTTAATATTTCACTACAAAAATGCCGGTAAGTTTATTTAAAAAATATTCGAATACTTGGAGATACCAATAAAGAATCTTATATCTGTAATGGGTCGATTTGAGCCAAGATGATTGACAAGCACAAAATTGTATGGTTGAGTTTCCTGTAAAAAAGTTGGAACACAATAATAAATGAAGAGATCATATCTTCATTAGTAGATCAATGCACAAGTAAAGCAATTTTGCATAAGCTGATGTGTTAAGGTATGGCTTTTACATTTTGAATACCGAAAAGTTTACGTGTGCATGCATGCTTGATATTGCTTATACAATGTGTTTACAGATAGCATACAAACAAAAAAACATGGTAACATATGTATGTTTTGCTTGTACCATCCAACAAGATACAACGATTCAAGTGTACGTGCAAGAAGCAGTACAATGTTATTCATTTGCGTATAACATTCATTTGTTCAAAGTACCTTTAGCATAATTGCGTGCTGTTTGTCACGTACACACTCTACAGCTGAGAAAAAAACAAACTGTGTACTTAAACTTGGAATGGGTCACATCAAACGATAAACATTTTAAAAACTATGCTGCACTCAAAGTTCTTGTGATTAAAGTATTTAGAAACAAAAAACATTGTCTTAGATGGATCGATATAATAGAGCCAACTTGCTGTCATGTTTTATTGAATAAGCTTTATAAGAAGTTTTTACTTGTAGAATGTTCTTGGTAGCCATAAATTAATGTCGAAATTTAAGTGAAGAAATTGGTTTTAAAATATTAAAAAATAAGAAATCAATTTGATCGACATAATATAGCTACTATTTTTACGAATTCAAACTAGCCTTAAAAAACCGTTTTGAAACTGTTAGCTACATCGTTCTTTCGTTATGTGGATGTTGTTGTTGAGATCTGAGTAATATAAAAGTAATGCTTATTATAGGCTTCTCTCTCTTCTTCGTCGTTCTCTCTCTCTTCTTCGTCGTTCTCTCTCTCTTCTTCGTCGTTCTCTCTCTCTTCTTCGTCGTTCTCTCTCTCTTCTTC
>JAQFXM010001731.1:0-29577 GCA_034693345.1 Entomobrya multifasciata | reverse complement strand
CATAACAAGTGGAGCACTTTTACCTGCTACTAAGTAAAGATAAGTAAAAGAAAAATCTAATTAGGTTGTCATTTTAATAAACAAAAATCAGATGACTTACCTGGAAAACTTGTACAAAGTCCTGACACTGACTCCAATAAAATGTTCACTTGTCGTGATCTCCTCCCGACTAGAATACAAGATATTCTTTCAGAGAGTGTCTATACCTCAGTTCAGTTTAATATTATTCCAAACGTTCTTGGAATACTCTAGCGAATGTAAATATTACGTTACTCGACTCACCTTTTTTGGAATCTCTTGTGACGATTGACGATGATGTTATCTAGAATCTCGTGGAATACGTGGGATAAAAATACTCATAAACTGTGAACAAGGAAATCAAGTAAGATGTAAGAGAGTCCAGTGGAGTTGAGGAGATGATCTAACTTTTTTACGTTACGTTTGCTATGTTTTTTTAATGCGGAAAAGCCGATGTTTGACTTTGGTTGTTGTTTTGAGACTTTGAGACACAGAGATTTGACCAATATGTATACTCGATGTTCACAGAAAAACGTGTGCTTTGCAATGATTTACTTTTCTTTTACTATAATACACAGTGCAGTGGGCAGTGGCACGGTTGGCTTGTCTGTTGACTGTTGATATTGCATTGGTGCCTGTGTATATTATAGTGTAGTGCTAGCTTAATAGTGTTACGTTACATGTTATGTCTTTACTGTCTTTACTAGTAGGTCCTGCCAAATTGCTATTGCTATGATTTGAGTTGCTTTTTATATCTATCAGTACAGTATCCCTGAAACCGAGTTTGGTTTTTGCATAAATATTTGCATTTTGCATGATATGATGATAAGATTTTTTATATGTAAAGTTTGCAAGATTTAGTGCAGGTAAAATACGTCTGTAGCAGCTATTAAGATTGAAATTGGGTTCCGTTATAAGTGCACTACAACACTTACTTAAAAACCAAAACCTTCTGAACATTCATAATTACGGCAAATGTTAACAGCGAAATTTTTTCGGAACGTTAGTGGAATTTTAGATTTACAAAAGCAAATTATGCGTATCTACAATAGGTAGAACATGCAATGTTTAGCCACGTCAGGAATGACTGGAGCAAAAATTCTTAATTCTTCTGCTTTATCATGAATCTTGTCATGTCATGAGAAGCATAATAACGAATGATAAAAGTGACCAGAAATAGATCCTAGAGTAAAAGATCGTTTTCTCTAAGGTTGAAGGTGCTGTGGATTTGGGATTTAAATGATATTTTTCCAGATTCAGATTCAGGTTCAGACACAAAAGACTTCAGGCATTGATACTTCAACTGTAATATTGCCTTTTAAGAAGAAAAAAAAACATGCATGTAAACTTGCAAACAAGGTGACACCCACCATAAATCTAACAAAAGATTACTAGTTTACTATATTCCTTCTTACCCATCTTTCTTCAATGTTGTCACTTTGAAAAGAAGTGGGCTGCATATAAATTAAAAAGTATTTTAAAATTAATTCTAGCTTAAAACAACTTCCAAATCAAATCTGAGCTAATTTTTAATTTAGATTTTTCGATTGAGAAAGCATGCACTATGCACTCCACGCTGTCCTTTGTCCTATGCAAATACGCTTTACAAATACGCTGTCCTTTGTCCTATGCAATTTTCATGTTGATTGTTTGATATTCTTTCCGTCATTTTTTCATCGGCTTACTGCTCTAATCAATCAACAAACATGCTTCATTTAATGGACAAAAATTCACGGCCGATGCCTTGAATGTTGAAAAGGACACAAGACACAAGACACAACATGTAGATAGATTATATGCATTACATTTTTATATTCGAATGAAGAATGAGACATTGGGCTTCTGAATGATTTGCATATTTGCCAAACTTGAGCTCGAATGCATCGTTTTTCTAAAACGAAGACTGAGACAAGGAAAAGGAACACGAGTACGAGTTACGTTGTCATTACGTACGTAGCTGAAAGCGCAGCAGTCCAGTTGAGTCTTGAGTCTAGTTGCTTGTCAGTCGCATTTTTCTGGTGAAGAAGGAACGAGCTTAAGTTACTATTTTTGGAGTGGAATTTTTAAAGTCGTGTGTAATTTTAATTGTCAGATATATCTGTAAGTTTAACTGTTTGGGCAATTAACTTTTTGTGCATTTATAAGGAAAATTCAGTTTTTGTTGAATGTTATAAGTTTTATTGCTTTTCCTTTTTGATTAGTTGTGACTTCTGTGACGTAATCTACAGCGCAGCGGTACAAGTACAACCCTCTCAGGGACGCTAAGCCGGAGTCAAGATGATTTCCATTCGGTTGGTCGGAAAAGACAAGAAGATCGTTGGTATTGTGGATGACAATACTCCAGTGCCTCACACCTTGGCAAGGATCACTGAAGTGTCCACAAATTATGGACTTGCGGATGAAGCCCGTCGAATGTATCCCGAGTTAATGAAGAAGAACAAGGGTGATTGGCCTGGCGCTGTTTTTGATAGGGAGAAGAAGACTGAAAAAGCTAAGGCTGTTGCAGGACCCTACAAGGAAAAGGAAACTGACGAAGATATCATCGTGAACATTGCAGATTATGTGGAACCTGTTCCCTCGGAGGAAACTGAAGCGCCGAAGACCACTGAAGTTTTTAACCCCCAAGCGCATGCGGCTGCTTTAGCAGCAGCTTCTTCTTCTCACAAGAAGATTATCAAAGGTCTTGCGTCTGGAGGCGTTGGGGCGAAAGCTAACGGCTATTGTATGTTCATCAAGCATATTGCCAGAAAGAAGAATGCGACTGGATCCCTTAGCGAGTTGATGGTGAAATTCGACAAGGATTGGAAGGTAATGAATAGTTTTTTCTACATAAGTTTTGATTGCATTTTAAATTTCGATATTTAAGGTATGAGTTTTCGACGTTTGTCATTGTTAAAAGTGCAATTTAATTGTAATTGTCTCTAATCTTGTGTCAATTTTTTTTTGTTATGAACTGGAAAGATGCTACCTGATCATGAGAAAGCTGAATGGAAAATTCGTGCGAAATCTGGTTATGTAGGAAGGCCTGGTTCTTCACAGTCACAAGCTGGAGGTCGGGGACTGCAGGAACGTGAGGAGCGTGTTGGTGCTCCTGTTGCACCATTAGCAGGAGCAGGACGAGGACGTGGACGTGGACGCGGACGGGTTATTCCAGCACAAATTGTTCATGACGAAAGCGACGATTCTGATTTTTATTAGAAGAAAGAACTCTCCGAATCAATTGATTGAATGAATTTTTACGTGCGGTGATGTTTTGTGTGTTTAGTATCATTTTACTAATTAACTGACCAAGAATTGTATCGATGATTGACTAATTAGAATTCTGATTGTGGTAGTTAAAATATGAAGTGTATTATAGTTGTAGTATGAAGATGAAGCAAAGTGTTAGAGATAAAATGGAAAACTTGTTGTATGTATTAGATTTGGTGCTGTGAATTGTAATTTTTCTGTTCACATCTATTTCTGTGAGAAAATATAATAATTAAAAATGTATGCTTAAAAATCAATAAAATTGATGTCGAGAGATTTGACTAACGTAACGTAAGAATATTTTGGTTTGTAAAGTTGAAATTTTGTTTTGTTGAATGCATTGTACATACTGGTTTGGTTTTATACAGAGTGACGACGAGTGATTTGCTTTCTAACCTCATCGCTGATTTACATTTATAATTTATATTTTAGTGTATTTATCACGTATCATTCAAATTGAAATATCACTCATATCTAATTAATAATGGGCTACCATAACTAAAACAACGATAAACCCGTTGGGGGGTCCTTCTTTATTAGTGGCTAATGCAACGGTTTGGTTGGTTGGTGGTGGTGGTCCAGGTCAGTCGATTATTTAGTGGCCTAAACCTACATGCATAATTATACTGACTGTCCTGTTGAAAGTCACCTTGTTTTCTGACAAGTGGCTAACCGATAAAACCCGTAAACAATAATTCAGTCTTGAATCTAGGTAATTTGAAAAGTCATTAAATCAGAAAGCTTGCCTGATCTGATCTATCATCTAGCCAAGTAAGAAATGAATCGTTTCAATTCTATGAATAAAAATTATGCTCACAAATCTGTTCTCTTGATAAGCACGTCTCACGCACAGTACTTTGTTCTGTGGTGAGTGGTGACTTTTATAACAAATGTGGTTTCTAGTTTCACTACATTGTATTGCAAAATGTACTAGTAATTTAATATTATGCATTCTTAGAATTAACAATCTCAATTATACTTTTAGTCAAAGTCAAAACTGCTATCGTACTTTAAGATTTCAAATAATGTTATCGTTTTAAATTGAAAAAGTATCTCTTATGAAAACAAAAATTTGCAACTTTTGGTTTGAGAATTATTATCTTTCAAATTGTTGTAGATTTTATAGTGTAAAAGTATAGTGGATAAGATTAAATTGTCAACCTTACAGTGATGCCATCTTACAGTGATAAGACCAAAATTAACATAGAATTGCATTCTCAGGTCACTGATTTCATTGATGTTCACACCACGGTTGGTAAAGATGATTAGAATTGCGTACCTGAAGGACCTATTTGGCTATCCCTAAATGGAAGGACTACGATATTGGCTATAATTAACGATTTTAATATAACATGAAAAATCAATTGAACAAGTTATGAATCCGAAGTGTTGAATATTAATTATGCATTGTGCACATTCTCGATCAACCAGTATCAAAATGAATGACTGTCAACTTTACTAAAAAAAATTATAAGGCTGTACAGAATACTTTAATTTCATTCAAAATTTCATAGCCTTTCATTTTTTCTATTCCTGTCTTCTAGTTAAATGTATTACATTGTTTTCTCATATTTTGACAGATAAAAAAGAAGATGTAAGTTTAAAATCGAAAGCTTTCTGTTTTGAATCGCCCAAAAGTGGCTAATGCATCTTGATATCTGTATCTTCTTCTTCTTTTTATCTGCCAAGTAGTCAAAAGCATTTAACAAAGCAAGAAAACATTTAAAAAAATTCTGACATGACATGAGTACCAGCGGGAGAAAACTGACCAAATTCATTAATTTTAAATAAAACATGAAAAAGGTACAACAACTGCAGAAAATGATGATAGTATAGTTAGTGCATAACTATGCAATCATAATTGAATAGACTATTGATCAGTTAAAACATTAGAAAACAAAGTTTTTTCGTAGCTGCAACATTTGAAAAGTTAATTTATGTAACAAAGAGGTTCTTATTAGTTAAAAGACATGTTTTATGTTATCCAACCGAGAAGAATAAACATTTAAATTCCAGTAGTGCAACAAGCGTTTATATAAGCTTCATAAAAACTGACGCTGTTTACACAGCGTGATTCCATTTAATTATATAGACTTCACATTAATAAAACTAAGAAAATGTATATGTCTAATTAAATATTTTTTTTTGCAGTTTTTATGTGTTTTTATTCATATTTAAATGCTTAGAAAAATCCACAAACCATTGCATTCTATTTGACTGCATTTTTACAAGAAAACATGCTCATCATTAATTTTAAGTTGATTATGATTATCATAGTTCCCCAAAAAGTGCATCAATTTATAATGAAGATCACGTTTTTTATATCAGTCAGTAAAACGACATTCTACAAGACATAATATTTCTCCATTTATCAAGTATTCTCAATGAAACAAGATTAATTACACGCAACATTTCAAGATTTATTGGCTGTAAGTGTGTGTGTGAATGATGCATGCATGTACCTGCCTGCATTTTTTCACTGATTTTTTTTAGTTTTCATATACAAAAAGTTTTCACTTACATATGTCAGATTTTACAACCATATTATTAAGGAAATAGACAAAAATCCACCTCTAGTACAAAATACAAAGATTTAATAAATCTTTTGGTGATTTGTTCATGTGACTTTTTGTAATAAAACGATTCAAGTTTGTCTCGATTAGTAAAACATCAATTTGTTAAGATATTTGTTTTTTATTTTAAAAAATGCATCTTTACACGCACACCAGGGGAAAGTAACAATTTCATTTGGGTTTCCTATTTTTTATATATTGCATCCTCATAAACATAAATTTATTGTTTATACCACCTACGAACAATTTGTAAATTATTTCCTTGTGTTGTGTTGTGATCTTTAGAACGATATTTGATGGCCGTCATTAACCGCGTTGATTGGTTTTGCTAAATTACTAACGACATGAGCATGATGATATTACCTAGTAAAATATGATATTTCTATATATACTTATGTATTTAATAGTTTAGACGATAAAAGGCCATATTACAGAGTTCAAGACAAGATCATTCATCATTTTGCTTGGGATGTTTCATCATGATTTACTTTGAGTCTGAGCCAAATCTGATTACTCTTTTTTTCATAGCATCTATCTCTCTGCGTCTGCGCCTAGATTTCTTGATGAGGCGTCTTGTTTCGGTTTCCTTCGAACGTAGAAAGCAAATAGATATATGAATATTATGCAGTACACGTATAGTAAAGGGTACACACAGTCAAGTCAGTTGTATATACAATGTCGTATGTGACAAAAACAATGAAAAATTGTCTAATAATATACAGTAATAACAATAAAAGCGAAAACCACCATTCATTGTTTCATGAATTTACTATATTTTTTATTACTATATTTTCATTGTGTTTTAGCTAATCTTGAGTCAGATTATGTCGTTAGCTGTCTTATCAAATCCATCATCATCATCAAAAAGGGACCTTATACGAAAAATAGAAAAATATTTTTAAAAGTCTGTGGCTAGAAAAAAAGACTCGCATAAAATGCAATGCAGAGTTATTTTTTATTTTTGTAATTTGAGAAATTCAAAAAAGGAAAATGTCTTTTCACTAGATAGGCATATATGGCAATGACAGTGTGATGCGAACGTGAGGGAGACATTTCCTTCCGTTTTTGCAACACCACCACCACCAAAAACTTCGTCGTCGTCGTCTCGTCAGTGTGAGGTGAAATATGATGAAATCTTTGAGGATTACCAACAAATGTCAAATCAACTGAAAAAAAATCCAAGAAAGGTAAAAATATGTGGTGTAAAACAAGTTGTATATATATTACGTAGTAAATAAATGATGAACAGTAGCTGGCACGCCATCAGAACGTCAAAGAGACAACCATGTAAATTAGCAAGAGATCTTATCATCATCACATCATTGCAGTGATCATGATCATCAATGGTTATGAACCGCACTGCATGACTCATGAATCATGATGATGATCATGGTCATGAGCACTAGAAAATACATTGTGCTTTTGAGCTTGATACGTAAGTTAGCGAAGCGTTAGAATTGAAGCCAAAAAAGTAGACATGTCCACATAATAATAATTTTTAATTTTTTAAGAACGACTTTTTTGAATGATTAAATGCTTAGATATAATTTCAAAAGGGATAGTGATCTGTATGCGTAGATTCAATAGATTATCATTACCACTGTGTTTATTGTTGTCAGATCAGCGTCAGCGCTTATTGTTTTCAATATACTATAACTGTTCAGTTCAATCGAGTTGCCCCAATTTTACATATTTTATTTTATTTCTCTATAAGGAACTTATATGCTGAAGGTAACGATAAATAAAGAAGAAGAAAACTATAAAAAAGCTTCGATGCGTAAGTATAATTCAATGAAGACAATAACAATTGGCTCCACTAAAAATGCTCTTTCTGTAATAATGTATGAGTTAGAGCTAAATGATTTTTACGATAATTAAATATGCAAAACGACAAGAACCAGAAATAAAATGAAGTGAAGGAATCACGAGATGTTTCATGTACAATTGTAAAATGATGCTGTAATTATCGAAAACATTAATGACACACAGAAGCTTATATTATGTTTATTTCTGGCTCTGGCTCTATGAAAGTTTTTACTAAAAATGCTTCCTAATTTTTTTTGCAGCAATGAAAGTATTTTTATTACCAACCATTTAACTTATTACAAGATTGTAAAAAAAGGTTTTTATTGTTTTATTACCCATCAAAGTTACACAAGAGTCACTTGTTCTCCATTTTGATCACGCTTTTCAATGCACATAACATATTTACTTAACATATCGTGAGATAACCAGTCGTTCTTCACATTCATTTGTTAAATTCTGCTACAGAAAAGCACTATAATTTCATTACATTACTCATTACATATTATTGTAGTGGCAGCTAATTAAAATCTTATTTCCCGTGAAATTCTACTAGATTATCATATTATGTTGCAAGCTCATGCATCGCATGTAGTAATGCGTGCAGAGAACAGTAACCCAACCACTATCAATTTCTTTACACTCTTTTGTTTTTATTTGAGCATCATGACACAAAATTAAACTTGTGCCAAGTGTCAATACTATATCAATTGGACTGACGCCGTTCAATATGCCACCAAAGGGTGAAAACTTCCTCTTCCTGTTGATTATCAAAATGTACACTTAAAAAATGACGATCAAGATCATGATATATCTATCGTCTTTTTTGGAAGGAAGAAGCTTCGAAAACATTTCGATAATTCCTTAAATAAATTTTTTTAAATCATCATCGGTTCTAATCCTTCCTAAAATATTAGCTTAAGAACTCACCAATAATATGGTTTCAAAAAAGGTGTTTTTGGCTCCAACTACAATTTTTTGAAAAGAAAAACTAAGTCACTACTGCATATTTAAACTTTTACTTACACTTTATGCATATGCAAAAATTCAACTACGCACTTATTAAACCAAATGAAATATATGACATGACACTTGCCTCTTAGAAATAAATTAATGGTAACTGAGCTGAGTGTCAGCTCATCTCAGGTTGCCATTCAACCCGTTGGATTCCTGTGTGCATTTTATTTTTAAGGAAGACTCCCCGCGTGGCCTTCCTTTTTCTGCCAGTTCAATCGCTGTTTCTCTTATCATCACACCTTTAACTTTGGCCATTGTACATATTCATCAAATCAAAATATATCCCACAAATCAAATAGTCACCATTTCCCCGGCCAGGCCATCAACCATGATATCCGCTTTCAAGTTGAATACCTTCATGTTGTAATGCAAGTTGTTACATTAAAAAACAAACCTATAAAAATATAACGCCTCATATTAGCACATTGAAATTGAAATGCCCCCAGCACATAAAATAGAAATACCTGTAATTTAATTATGATACAGCCTCGTCTCCTCGACTCTTCAAGACCTTTACATTTTTAAAACACATGTAAAACTGTCTAAATATTTTCATTCATTCTCATGTTATAAATATATGTCTTAACTTAAACAATAGGTAATTTTTATAGCAAATTGTAGTCCATTGATATGCTTTTCACACCCTATTTGTTTGCTCTTTTATTTTTGATTTACAAAATAATCAGATAAAAATCTTGATTCTTTCTTTCTTTCTTTTGCCATCAACACTTTTCAGTAGTTCATTGACGCTCTGACTGCCGCCCATACACAAAAACGGATGAATATTTATGAAGCTTAAGCGAATATTACACTTTTATATCTATATCAAAAATCAATACCCAAATAGCTAGCGAAACCTTCATGAATATAAATGGCAAAAGTGCATTCAGAAGTAGCCAAAAGGCACTAGTGATATAGTGATGATAACAATCCAATTCAACCAGTCATCTCATCTCTCTGGCCTGGCAAACTTTGTCTTGAAAAAGTAAACACGTTTTTAGGAATAATATCGAATGAACTTGTTCCTATTTGCCATGTACAGAATTTCACGAGAATTTATGATAATCCATTGTATTTCCCAATACAACAAATCTTCATCTATTATCATTATCATCTTCATAATCACACTATCATCGTCAATTTCACTAATTTCAGCAACACATTTTTCCTGTTTATTATACCAAAAAATTTGCCTAATGCCTAATTGCCGATTCTGATCAATATCGATCGGCTTTTCTGTCTAAAAAATCTTTACCTTCTGAATTAACAACATTAGCTTGACGAGTATAATTGACTTACACTACACACATATCATTTAAAATTATAGTGGGAATTGATGCGCGATTAATCCTTATCCAATTTGCTTTATCATCATTTCATCGTCTCATGTATCAATTACAGTTTACAATTACACGCACCCAAAGAAGCTACGATTTTTTAACCCAAACATGAGTCTTGTAACTTGTCTTGTACGCAACTTTTCGTTTTCATTAAACTTTCATGAGGCCCTACCTTGTTTATTGTTGTTAGTTGAAACGCGATGTCAAAAAGTGACAGATTGCGTTTGACAAAGTGATTACGCTGAAAATACAAGATAAGAAAAAATAATACACGTTGAAAATTTGCACTAAAATGCCACAGCATCTTCAACTCCAATAAAAAAGAGCACTCCCATTTCCCTCTGCGAATTCCTTTCCCTTTTTTCAAATTGCGATTTGATTTGATTTGTTGGATAAAGGACCGTCGCGTCATCATGCATAATCATCATTGAAAAAAATCAAGGTAAAAAGGATTTTTTTCTAATCAATATAGCACATTACATTAACCACTTATACTGAAGATAAAATTTTATTGAATTTCCGACAGCAAAAAATTTGTTCGTTTTTTTGTGAATACACTAATCATTGCGTGTCCAAAAAAACTAGAACCACATCCACGCACAGTTTCATGTCATAGTGTGATCTGGTAAATAAGATGATACAATAAATACATATGAAACATTTCTCTATTGACAAATTATGATACATGATATGAAAAGTGTTTTTGTCATAAAGTCTCGTCTCATGATCATGACATGTGCATGTAACCCAATCATTGCAATGTTCACGGCATTGAACTACGCATCGCTTCATTCGCATATTTTTAAGCTTGAGGAACTTTTTTGTAGCGAAAAATGCTAACTTTAAGCACAAAAATGAATGAAAGAGAAGTCGTTGAAAAGGGTGGCGAAAAATAATTATGATGACTATGTTGAAAATGCGCGTTTTTGCATTAATTTCAGAAAAAATCTCTTGCACTAAATGTTCAGTTTTCTCGCTAACTAGCTGATTTTTGTTTGAATTTGTCCTTTGTAATTTGGAAAAATGTAGTTCGTTTTTGTTTCTTCTTTTAAAATTTAGGTTTTTTGTGTACGCTTTTTTAAAATGATTATGATGATAATGATGTCGATGTCCTGCGATACTATTATCTTTTCACTTTTGTTTTTATTATCGTTTTTGTAGGTATTGTACATATTCGTCACATGCACTTTCGTTTAACAATACTCACGCAATTTTCATAAAAATATTCGCAAGCTCTAAAAAATCTGGCTTCATCATCATAAAGTAAACTTATTTGCAAAAAAGTGAGTCTAGTTTAGTCTTTGAATCACTTTTCATTCTTGTAAAAAAAAATAAAACACGGATTACGTTCTTTGCGTCTTTCTCTTTCTAATGGCAAGTATTGATGATGATGCATTTTCATTAAAACCCATGACTTCGTGCGTTCAAACGCAATATTAGTTTCAATGTTGCGTTACGGATCCCAATATTTTTTTATATCTTCATTATTTTTGGTTTTCAATCTCATCTTTGCTTGATATGATCATCATGTCATTATTGTAATCACAACATTTAAAATTGGTTTTGTTCAATGTGACGAATTGTAAATCTTTTATAATCCTTCTACACTTCTGTGTTGTGGTCACATTTTTTAATATACATTTTTTAAACCCTTATTTGGTAGATCAGCAACGGCACTTGATAACAATGGTGCATTATTATTCCCAATACCTATCATCGCCTTGACCAAAGCATGACAAAATATAAACCACTAAAAGGATTTTTTCACAAGCTCATCATTCTCTCTTCCTTTCCCGTTCGTGTGTAAGTTGGGTTGTGAGACTGTGTGACCATCTTTTAATATCTATTCTCTATCGATAAACAACAATGAAGTAATGGACTTGTTGACCAAAAGGTAATTTTCAATCTTCCCTTGCCTTGCGAAGAAACTTTTCATCTTAACAAAATAAATTGTCGTTTCTTTCTTTTTAAGTACTTATAAAACTCTTCAGAGGATACTTTTACTGCAAGATGATGATAGCAAATTATGATCTCAATTTCCACCCTAGCTCTCTCGCACAACAAAAACATAGTCAGTCATAATCACGTTCACATCTCTCCTCTTCACTTGACAGTCTCAGAGCATTTCGTTTACTTTCCGGTCGTACTTCAGTTTGTGCGTGGTGTAGACCATACATTAATGATGTTGACCCTTGCAGTTGTGCAGGGGCAACACGACAACTGCATCATCACTTTGTTATTCTGTAACCATCCCCTCTGCTCTCTACAAAATTATTTTTTTAGATAAACTCATACTTTTGCAAAACACACTCGTTTCTACTATTTGTTTTTTTACGTACAAATCAACAATCGTGTTTTTTCTTCGTAGTGAGCATATTTAAAGGTAAATGTATAAAAAGCATCCTAAACGTGTCTGGTCTGTACTTGTTGCCAATTGTAGTTAAAATTATAATGATCCTAATATTACGTTTTCATTTTACAGAAAAAAATCAAATTAAAACATAATTTGAAACACTTTTGTGTTATTGTGCAATTATCCTTTGCTGCTATAAAAGTTGTCAAATAATTGATGTCTTTAGATTAGGATGTTAGCTCATATAAGATGGTGATACCATCATCTTTCTATAAAAATACCATATCCTTTTTGTGCATGTAGTAGTCATATTCAATCCCGTTTTCTGGGTACATTTATATTATATTATGCATGTCTCAGAGAGAGAAGAGCATGCAACAATGCAATAAAGCTGCACAGAAGTTACCGGCCGACAGCACGAGACCTAGACGAGCAAAACGCACTTACTTGCATTGCAATAAATGCAAAATGCAGCTCTCTGTTTTTCTGATTGTGATGCTGACGCTGACTGATTAACTAACGCTGATCGCTTGCTTCTCTCTTGAATTTTGAAGCAAAACTACCCAACTTATAGCGTGCTCAAGTTCCTTTTTTTCGATGATGCTTATCATTTTTTACAAGGAACACACATAACTATTATACCACCACAACGGTTGCACTACTGCTCGAGTGACTGACTGACTCTTTTCCTGTCTCCCATATTTTTTTTGCCTTACCCAGCCAAGCCAGCCCTTCTGCTATTTTTCTTTCCTTTTTGGCTAATAACCCATCGTCGATTTTTCTTGCATTTTTACGATCTTTTTCCTTCTTGAACGTTACCAATTTTTACCTGCATTATAATTACAAAAAACAGTATCGTGTTAGAAATAAACATTTTTGTCAATTATCTGTTAATGGCTCTTATGTTGTTTTTTAAGGGTAACAGAAAAAGTAAAGTTATCTGACATTTCCAAAAAACAAGTAAAGTTCGTTCGACACAACAAAGACTTGAATGGCAGTTTAAAGGGCAGTGGTGATATTTGACAGTTATCATAATTGTACAGCGAGCGGCAGTCATCAACACATTTTTATTTCCTTTCAACCAAGCCAGAAAAATGCTAAAAAAGTGGTGAAGTGTCTTTGTTCTTAGATTTGATCTTATTACCCCAGAACACTCAAACGCAGCATGTCTTCCTTGCTAAACAAAACATATCATCTCTTTCAATCAACGTAAATAGTGTGGAGTAAGTGACGCGACAAGAACAATTGAGTTGGAAAAAAGGAGACGAGCAGGTAAAAACTTTATTGGTATTTTTTGTACATTTGTTTTTGAAAAAAGAACCTAGTCATTTTGACACTCAAGTGCACTTTGACACATTATGCAGATAAATGCATCAAGTCAAGTCATTCATGTCAAGATTTTAATCGCTCTTTTGATGCGATGATACAAATCAACACGCAATAATTACCCCCGTCGTCATCATTTCATTCACAAAGAAGCATCAGAACAGAAACATGTTCTAATGATAAAAGGCTAGCCAAGTTGATATTGATGATGTGACGCCAGAAGAGTTCTTTCTTGTCCATTGTTGTCGTGTACAAGAATGAAATGATAAATTATTTGCACTAACAACATTTTAGACAAGGTTTTTTTGTGTGTTAGATAATATTATCGTTTAGTAAAAAGAAATAAAACAAAAGTTGACATTTTTGTCAAGAATTTTTTTGTTGTTGTTTGATAATCGCAATGATCGATATTAACAGAGCAAGGTGGTATAATTCAATCACTGTTTCTGTGTACACATTACATGCAAACAACATGATATATATTTTGTTCCTGTTTAGTTGGGTACTATAAAAGAAAGGAAGACGATGCGATGCTGTTTACGTACTCATATATCATTGTCTTCCTCCTCTAACTAATATATTTGTTCAATTGTTATTTTTTTAGATGCCTTCTATTCCTATTGCTGCCGTACTGAGGGAAATCTAAGAGGAAATGCTTATAGCCATGTTATCAATACTGATAACAATATCTGAAAGCTACACATTAGTTGGGATCAAAGCAAAAGAAAACTTTTGTTTTCATTGCATTATTAACTAAATCTGTTACAGCATTGCACATTGATATGATAATGTAAAGTACAACAATAACAATACGATATGATGCGTATTTTGCATAATGTGCGTATAGTGCTTGTACAATAGTTGCAAAAAATTGTATATCTTGCTGCACAACAATTGCAAGGAAGGAACGCATGTGCACATGCCAAAGAGTCAATCAGTCAGATCACGTTCGTTGTTGGTATCTGTGTAAGTGATGTAAAAATTTATAACAAAAAAACATTACGTAACTGACATGATGGTGTTGACGATAACTGCGTTCAAAGGTATGTAGCAGGAAAAGCTATTACTTTACTACCGCATATCGATAAGGGATATATTTGCAGTTGTGGAGTTATTTTTGTGATTGCATTTTTATCTTTGACGGAGATGTTCAGGACAACACTTGCCACTCTTCATCAGTATGTGCATAAGTTTGTAAGGACAACAATTATTGGTTCAAGTAAAAGAATGTTTTTGACTTATAAAATTTTCGTTGATCGATCATCAATGATCAATGAGTGAAAATTGTTTTATTTGGAAATATACTTTTGTTGTGATTTTGTTTTTGTGATAAATTAAGTTGAGTGATTTTAACAAAGAAAAGTCTTGAAGGCAAATCTGTATCTTCTGTGATTCAAATATTGAAAATCTATGATGGTCTTCTTTTATACAAGGAGTGCCAGTGGCAGAAAAAGATGTGGTAAAGTGGGTAGATTTGGTGCTGAGGGAAGAACGTTTCCGTTTCAAGAAGTAGTGCCTTCGTTGGTTT
The DNA here is from genome assembly GCA_034693345.1 of Entomobrya multifasciata. NCBI lineage: Eukaryota > Metazoa > Arthropoda > Collembola > Entomobryomorpha > Entomobryidae > Entomobrya > Entomobrya multifasciata. The sequence continues at coordinate 14,370 of JAQFXM010001731.1, read as the reverse complement.
ATTTTGTGACATTGGCTGCTTTCACAGTGCTTTTGTTTCAGGATAATTTTGTCGTAGGATACTACATGTTTCCAGAAAACAGTGAAAGTAAGTAATGGTTTATTAAAGTAGTCTGTGAATTCTCAAATTTAAACTATGCATACATAATTATATTCATGTATTGTTCGGTAAAAAGTAGCATGAGTATTCAATATCTTTTGTCACGTTCAAGATAAATTAACATTCAAATCAAAACATTGACAGAAAACTAGGATTTTATCCTTTTTCAAATGATTTTTTAGGACGGTGTACTATGAATATTTTGTACATTTCGAACAATTGATTAGAAATAAGTAGTTTTTCTCGTACCGTATCGTTTTCATAAAGGATGCCTTTTCTTCCCAAATTCGGGATGCCTCGCCTTTTGCGCTGCTGATTAGAAAAGAAAATAATGTTTCATTTCACCATTATCAAAATTCGAACATTACATTGTTATGCACCTGTACTTTCTCATAGACTATTATTACTAGTACGCCAAAAAATACCACCTCCATTATTATCTTAAAAATTAGTACACGACATGACATGACACACACAAGTTTTTATTGTGCTAACAATCTGCTCATTCATCCAGTTCGGCAGAGAGACCGAGAACTATTTTCAATTTGAACGAACACTTTTGTGCATTATACCACCTCAAAAAAATAACTTGCATCCATCCATCTATCCATCCATGCATGATTTTTTTTGTATTGTTGTGTGTGCATAATGGCTTGGATGATGATACAGCAAAATAAAAATTCTTCTTTTATCAGAAGATTCATGTTTTGAAACAACTGCTCCTTCTTCCTTTTTCACCTTTAATAAAAACCGTTAATTTGAAAATCGTTCACATGCCTCATCTTTCATGGGAAAATGCCCTTTTTCATGTCGTTGTCATTTAACAATGAGGTGCAATCTCGGTTGGCTATAAAGATAGAGTTTGTTCTTTCATGTGAGATTAAAAAAGCCATACATCAAGAGAGTGCCAATGAAGAATTTATTTTTCAAAATCCTTTTATACGATCTTATTCCTCTGGTCAGTACTCAGTAACTGCGCATGATAATGGATAGGGAGTTTTTTAGCGCACGTGAGAATCTTTTCAGGGAAGGTTAACTATACAACAACAGCTACATCGTTTATAAGATGTGATGGAAGAATGACGCGTCTTCATAGTCGTGATCATGACTTTGCATGCATTTAAAAAATTAGGCTAAACTTGATTCAATAGGTACTTACCTCCACCGTCAAATAGATTTTTTTTCAATCTGAAAGTTCATATCATATACCTATCTATTTTTGCTGCACGCATGAACACATTTTTGTGCATAAATTATATTCAAGTAAAAGTTCCTAGATCAGTTTTCATGATGTTCATAGGACTTGAGGTGTAGTTTTTTATGCAGTAGTGCTAATTTGTAAATGTAAAAGTCTCAATTAAAAGCTCATTGCGTCAGGTAAAGTAAAAGTTAGAAAAGAACCGACAACAGTATGACTTCATATCACATCATTCAGATATCGTTACAAATAGCTATTAATCAGGTAGCACAGTGTGTGGTAAAGAAGCTGTGGACAGGTCGGAAAATGATTTATGCGATGATGATCATCATCATCTTGAGATGAGGGCTCGCACCCACACACAGACACATAAGCTACTTCACAATATATTTTAGATCGTACTGCTCCTAAATCCATTAGCATTCAAAAACTGTCTTTAGATTGGAACTACCCTAAAAACAATTTTCTTGTTTTAATGACAAAGTGAATGTGTAACTGGTACACTTAAATGAAATATTATTGGGTAAGGACGTAATGGAAAAGAAAGTGCCAAATGTCTCATAAAAATGCTTTCATTGAATATTTTTTGGTGTGCCTTAGTAAAATATGATGAGTTCATGCAATGCCATGCCACAGACGCCTTTCTTGTAATTTACAACAGTTTTGCTCATTACCATAATTATTCCACGACTTCATAAATTCTCCGCGAAAGTCGGAGATGACATTTTTATGCTACTTGAAGTAGATATGCATGCATACATTTACTTTTACAATTTTACAAATAATATGAATGCGTGCATAGGTATTTATATTTAAAAAATATGGATAGAAAAAATGAAATGACATTTTGATTTTCATGAACCCTCCTTTTTTTGTTTGACAGACTGTGGAATCAGTGTATTTTATACCCATCGTGAGTCAAGAAATGGCAATGGGGTTGGAGAAGGAAAGTCAACTTTCAGTAGTAATAATACTATTTTATCATCATCTTCGAATAATTACGTCAGTAGTTCTAAGAGAAGTAGTAAACATGCCAAGAAAGGTATGAAAAGCAGCAGGCGAACCCCCAGAAGTCCTATTGATTATCAGCAGTCAACTCGAAGAACTCGTGCCAATTCACGTGTGATGAAATGGAAAAGCAAGAACCCGAGTGATATTGAAGGACCATTGGCAAGGATTGTTGGTGGAACTGTTGCACAGCCGTACTCCTGGCCATGGCAAATCTCTTTACAGCTCCGTCATCCAACGATGGGTTTCATAGGACATTGGTGGTAATGACAAGTTTTGCCAATTTTTTTTCGAGGAACGTCTGTGTCCTAGGGTCGTCGAAGGAAATTTTTAATTAACAGGAATTGTTTAAAGCGAATTTATTTTTGAAATTTATAAATAGTGGGGGTGTTTTAATTGGAACCCAGTGGGTACTGACTGCTGGCCACTGTGTGAACAAGTAAGTATTTTTTTGGTAGAAAATTACATGAAAATCCCTGACTTAAAACGATATGTAAATATGAGTGCATTCGACACGGTTTTAAAACTTTTTGTTTTGCTATTTTTAGTCGATTATTTGGGCTTAATCAACGTGGAGTCTCATGGTTTGTCATGGCCGGTGAATACGATAGGTCCAAAACTGAAGGAACGGAAAAAATGATCGGTGTCTCACGCGTGTTTGTGCATGAACGCTTCCGGGATTTTGACAACGACATTGGTTTGACAATACTTTCCATTTTCGTCTTTTGCACAAAATTTACATACATATGCACAAATACCAAACAATAAATTATTTTTGATGCAGAAAAAATGGCAATAACAAAAACAGCATTATAATATATACATATGCAATTCTATCTCCCATTACTATTGTGTGCCTTCCGACATTTTCACTTTCTTCCTAAATTACCTCACCTGCTCAACGGCGTCGTATGCTGAGGCAGGGAGGAACCAAGACTAGACGCAATTTCGTAATAGTAATGTCGTAATTTATAGCACGCATTTCAATTTCTTAAATTGCACAACAGAACGAGTTCTTTTATACCTTCCTTCCCATTTTTTTTATTATTGCCACTTTTGTCGATAATTTATTATTAGAAGCATATTGTAGCACGCTCATAGTCGGATCTTTCTGAGCATTAGTCCAACAACTAGCTTCTTGTCTAATCATTATTTACTAAGCTTCTGGCTTCCGCCTTCCTTCTTAATTGTAAATATGTACATATGCAAATCAAAATACATGCGTAGCTCACTAACTTAAGCCAATCAGCAGACAACAATGTAAAACCACAAACTACAAACAAACTCATAAAAATCATTGTTAAGACCATAATACACGATGACATGAAGACACCATCCATTCATCATTTTTAAAAGAAAGCCAAATTACTCTTGACGTGCATAACGATCTGTCTGAATGAGTTTCCGTCAAACACTGTGCTGCGCTGAGCAGAGAACCGAGCGCATATCGACGGTATATTTTGCAATTACTGCAATATTGCAATTAGTAATCACCGGTAGCCCATCATCATCACATCAATAAAATGTTATGACATTAACATGCGTTCAGCAAAATGAGTAACGAATCCACTGAAACACGTGCCTTCTCTGAATTCTAGACATTTTGAATTACTTTTATTTGCTTCATCATATCATGGCTTGTTGATTCACAATTCACAGACAAGAGAGGTCAAGTGTTACGCACTTAATGTCCATAAATTTGAATGCAATATGAATTGTCATTATCATTTATTATTTGCGCTGAGTGTTTTGATACAAAGATAAAGCAATCAAGCTGGCGTCTCATATAATCACCCAATAAAAAATGAAAGGTGAATACATAGTCAATATATTCATCATCACATTTTCAGTCATTCATTTCCTTTTTATGATCATTTCTTTTTATCTCTAATTTATAAAATCACTTCGTTTTTTATGCTTTTTTGAAGAAATGCATTAGCTATTTTTGATAACAACTTAAATATTGGAACTAGTCATAATTTTTTAACTGATTCGTATAGTTTTCTCAAAAAGTAAAAATTCCTGTTTACATGATTATTTCTCCATCACGCAAAGCAATTTAATATCAAAATACGCAACTTATAGTATCTTCACGTATAAACAATAGGCGACTAAATGTATTCATTTTCATTCTTTCCACAAGATTTACTATGAGCTGTGAACACTATAAATTTAAAAGTCAACTTCAACACTAATTACTACATTATACATTGGTCTTGATGCGCAAGATTATAATCAGTACAACTACAAGCTAATACATTGTTTCGTGAAAATGTGATTTCGATTTCATTACATTGTTAGGTCATTGTTAAGAGGGTGATGAATGAATAGTGAAGCACATTAACTTGACTTTATGCAAAATGAGCCAACTAGTCATTCATAACATTAACTACACTTTTTATATACTAGCCAATTAAAAAATGACATTACCTACTCACGAGAAACTTTCTTGCGTAAGATACTTTAAAAACTGAGGGTAATATTTAAAAATGAAATATTCTTGCAGACTGTTCATTGTATAACCGTTGTTGGCCAGTAGTTGATAGTTGGTCCCTAAGAAGAACTCGATGAGTTTGGGATGAACCTGTTTTTATGCGTTTTTACCATAAACGATAAGATAATCCTTTGTCATCATAAAAATCAAATCTGTTGATAAAATCAAACAGGCGATGAGGTGAGGAATACGGTTTATTAAATAGAGAGTTTTTGCGTAGTTACACTTGTTGATGTCTAAAATGGCTTCCCTTTCTTCGATAAAAGCATTCATTACCCGTGTACTCTGTGACTTCAGGATTGTTATGCTAATTAAGAACATAAATAGCCAAACTCATAATTCAACTTTGACTTCTTGTATCTGTTGTCTTGTTATAAAGTCTGTTCGAATGTTCAACTTGTTTAGTGCATACGTTCGAAATTCCGACAAAGAAACTTTTAAAAATACTTTGATATACACACATTGCATGCATGTATGTATTTAATGAAATTGTCTATTGCGAAAATTGAACATATTTTAATTTTAATCAATGATTATTACCAACATTTCAGTCAGCGTGTATCATCATCTGTCAAAATGAATTGGAATCTGCTTATTAAAAAACGTGCTGGTGGCTTAGTATGATACCACAATCCCAACAAACAGGTCTACAACAACATACAAGGCAGATTTCACAGAAAGAGCTATTATATGATATAATGATGATTTTGCTGATAATTACTGTAATTTGATATCTTCTTACAATGAAAGAATTGCATGTAGCCTGAGTTCATTAAATGAAACAATGTGTATAGTATTTTGAGCATACGCTGAAGTAAGCGTCAATGAATTTCAGTACATCCAGGATTACTGCAAAATTTCATGGCTAATACGCTAGGTACGCTTTTTTACTTGAAAAAGTAAATTTTTATTTAGTTTTTAGTATTTTTGATTAAGGTATTTTACTGCATGATATGTAATTGTATAAACGATTGACTGAGTATAGCATTATAGTTATCATGTCATTAGCAACTTATCACTGCGGCAGTGTCAACACTAACTAACTATAAGCATCGTACAATAATTGATAATCTACTTTTAGAAAAAACGCTGATAGAGGTACATGTAAAATGGCGGATATTTGTACTAAAAATGCTCATGTACTACGTGTAAAATTTTCCGATACATATTTCATTGCATTTCCTTTTCTACGCTAATAATGACAAGTAATTAGCACTGAACAAGTAATTGTCAATTTCCTTCCTCTTTTTTAACATGAAAAATGGTGTAAGCTTATTTTATTGGGATATCAAAATTATTTATGTTGAGCTGTTAAAAAGCGGCTGTTAACTGCTTTGATGATATATATTTACTAATAAAATTAATTGAACTTAATAAAAAGGTAAATTATTGTCATCGCCTTTCTTGAATGTTTTTACATGGATCGACTTTCTTGCGGCTAAGCATTGTGATGTGAATACTAATTTTTTCTTGATTTCGCCATAAAGCCTTGGTGAAGCTGTCACGACCTATTCAATGGACGCCTACAATTTCTCCCGTGTGCTTACCAAATGACGACGTGCCAACCCTAAACTTCAACATGACCGGACTTAAATGTGTGGCAACCGGATGGGGAATGCAGAAAACTGCTGGAAAGCTTTCCTCAAAAATGCAACAGGTAAAAATGAAATGCCAACTGGCAGCAACTTTGATGAGATAAAAATAATTCCTTGATTGCAGGTAGTTTGATCATAACCATTATCATCATCATCATCTTGTTTTAAAAACGGATACGATAGAAATCAAAAGCTGAAAACAATAAGTAGTTAGTCAAATATTTTTCACTATTTTGTCGAGGAAGAGAATTTTGGCCCGTCAGCTTAAATCAGTTTACTAATCAAATCAGCTATCCGTCAAAAAAAACTTTCTCCGATTACAGTTAAACTTCATGGAAAATGAGTGACGAGTGATGAACAAAGCCCAATTTATATAAAAATGTAAAATGAGAGGAAAAGTTGTGTTTCAAATTTATTGACTCACATTCTTACTTTATTTTTATGTTTTTTATTTACACGTCATTGTTCTTCATACATGCCAAAAAGGTCTAAAAATGCAATGAACAAAATACATGAACATTGAACAAATAAAAAATGCCTTTAGGACACGGAAAGCATATCATTACTTTATATTTATTGTGTGCAATATTACTTTTCGTCACATTGTACAATATTTGAATAGTCTAGCTCATACCTTTAAGCTCAATAACGGTGAACGGACTATAATCATAGTATTATATGCACTAATGATATGAATTATTTACTATTTGCATACATTGAAAACTGCAAATCAGTAAAAAGATAAGCTCACGCTCGCAGCAGCAGAACGGATGAATTGAGTTATTTCCGATGAAAATTGAATTGTTTGGTAAACTATTGAATATTAATTTTTAACAAAAAGTGCTTAGTGTACTGAAATTCTGTTAACTCATTCAGTTTTCTTGCGATAGAAAGTAAGTGTAAGGAAGGGTGTACAGTATAATATGCTTGATAACGATCGATTTATTTATTACTCATGCCTTGCGGTGCAACATTGTTGAGAAAAAATCATAAGATATCTTGAAAGTTTATTTGTACCTTCTTTAAAAGTGCCAAGCTAATACATATGCATGACAGTTAACAATGAACTAGAGTTTTCAATCGATTGACAAATAAAAATTAGTTATTAGATACTTGCAACTGCATCGCATGGCATGTGATAATTTTAAATCTCATATTGCCCCAAAACTGTATTGATTGCTTTTATGGCATGGTCAGTTGTCACTTTTGCAACCTAAAAATACTCTCCAAAGACCAACTTTCATTCAAGCATAATAGCACCATATGAGAAGATGGTGATTTGCGATTTTTTTTTGCAACAAGTAGCAACAATGACTACAAGATGTAATTGACAATGCACAAAAGCGGCGTGTTTTCAATTTGTTACAGTCTCGCTAATATCTGCTTTGATTTTTTCACCTTTAACTTCCGAACACTTGGTCTTCAGTACAAATACCTGTAACACTCCTTTTCAAATGCAGCAACATTCAAATTACTAAAGTACAGGTACTTTAAAGAGTTGATCAGCTTGTTGAAGAAAGTTCTGTATGGATTTAATCACAAAGAAACATTGTTGCAGCAGCAGCTCTTGGTAATATGAGATTTTGATGATGATGACAAGCGAAATGAAAACCGCAGCAATATTTTATGTCCGTATTTAGGTTTGTGCGAGACAGAATCTGACATCTGCCTTGCGTTCAGTTCAGAATGTAAATTTTTTATTAGAATTTATCCCTAAATAAACCGCTCAATATGTACGCTGTCATCATCTCACGATCAACCAAAACTAATTACCTCGTCATTTCCACTTAAAAGCAAGCAATTAATGACAGACAATGTCGTCACGCTCTTTACTTCGTATAAATTCAACTTTCAATGTAGTTTAGAAAAAAAAGATATTTTCAATGCATCCAGGAATGCAAAAATTAAATATTAATTTTCAATAGTGTTCAGCCTTTTAGTCTTAAGGTACCATTAATGAAGATAAAGCTAAATAGTTGACGCTTTCTAATCTAACAGTTAGTTCGGATCAACTCAAGTAACATTATTGATATGAGTAATTACTTCAAATGCATAAATGACATTTTTGAATTTAAACAACATTTTCCTGAAGTAACATTTAATTAAAAAGGAATTCAAAATAATATTCACATGCTTCAACATTCTATTTCTACTATTGATGAAGCGGTAATATTTAGAAATTACTTGTCAGTACAAAAAACAATGAATTTTGAGCTGACAGAAATTGAAATGACAGGTGGCAGTGGTTTTAAGCAGAATTTTTTGCCAATATATATTAAATTTCTCATATACGCCCACACATATTAAGGGTTTCACACGTGTACGTGTTTAAATAAAACCTTTCAGTCTTATGCCATCTCATCAGCTCTTACTTTAAAGCATATTTTAATCTGAATACAGTCGAGTCTTGCGTAATTTTGGGATTAAAAAACGAAAGTTGATTTTTAAATATTTTATTTTCACCAAGAACTTAAGTAGGTACCCATGAATTTGAATTATATTTTGTGTTTAACAAGAAATCAAAAACGTGAGCTCATTTACATGCATGCTCATGCTACTAATTTTTTAGTGCTGCTATGTAATTTGATTGCAAAAAGACATAATTTGTCACAACATTTCATAATTTAATTAACGCTTACACACTTATCACAAGACCATATTCGCTTATCACGCAGATTTTTAAAATTCCTATAATTCATTGAGTTAAAATACTTAATGAAGCATGTATCCATTCTTCTGTGTACTTCCGGATTTACCATTTCACAATTTACTAAAATTATAGTAACTTCCTTTCCTTTTCTTGAGTATACGAAATAGGTTATGCAAGCACCATGCACGCTAAATTAACAATAAATTCCCTATATTTTCAGGTTTGGGTCCACATAACATCTCCGGAGAAATGCGATCAAATTTATCAAAACCATTATCACATTGGTATAAGGAAGTTTCACATTTGCGCAGGGCCACAAGATGATAAAACTCACAAAGGCACCTGTGTTGGCGACAGTGGAGGTTGGTTCTCGTGATTATTTTCTTGATTTGTCGTTTCATGCAAAGTGATCTATTTCATGAATTCGTTTATTTACAGGACCACTCATGTGCAATCTAAAGGATGGAAGATGGCATCTTGTTGGGATAACTAGTTTTGGGAGCGGTAAGATAATTTTACTACTTTTAAATTAAAATCGATAATTTTCATTAATTCGCAACAAATCGAAGTCTATAAACCCGTTTTATTAATCATTAGGTTGTTCACGTGGAGGTTTCCCAGATGTGTATTCAAGGATAACATACTATTTGCCTTGGATAAGGGGTAAAATTAGGGCTCACAGCGGTAATCCACCAAGCACAACTTCCAGATATATTTTCTAGTTTGATTCATCATGTCCACATATTTTACCATTTCACATGCATGTATATAAATTATAAAACAATATGTATTTTGAATCTCGTCAATTTTAATTTGAGGTATGTTATTTAGTTAATGTAATAATTTGCCAAACATTGTGCAAAAAGTCAGAAATTGTGAATAGTTGTTCATTGTTGACAGACTTAATGCTGAAAAACCTTCTTAAACATTCCTTTATTTTTCTATTTTGAGAATGGTATCTCCTTCAAAACTACTAAATACTTATGGTAGACTGCGTCAATGCTAGAAGTTGACATTTTACGGCAATTATTTTGCTACTTTGGTAAAAAGTTTAAACGTGTTACAAAATATCAAAATATACATATGGTATGCTATTATTATATGAGGTGCAAAGGTACCAACAATTTACTATAGATCTCTTGTTTTCGTTATTTTACTGTTTATAAAGGTAATTAAAAACCAAATTGTTATTGTTGTTAAAAAAAGCTTAAATATTTTTATTGATTTTTCAAAGATTATAATCTGTTATAATGACTTTGATGCGTCCTAAAACTGAAAGGATGCCCTTGTTTGCATACAACAACTCGTCAAGTTGTCACACTGGCTTACTCAAGTTCTCAGCAAAACTTATTGATTCCAATTTTCTCATAATTTCAGAGGTATCACATTAGCGTTCTTGGTTAACAAAGCAGAATGCTGTGATGCCTAAAACGGTTGGTTGACTTGACTGTTAAAGAAAACGGGATAGTCTGAGTTAATATCAAAATCAAAGATGGGGTTAAGAGTATGAGTAACTCAACAACGAAATAGACGCATTACATTTATAACTAAACCAGAAAATATTTACTGAATTGAAATCAAAAATTGCTACTAGATGATACTACATTAACTCAAGGAAGTACATAAACTACACCAAAAACTATCGTCTTCATTTGGATTCACATGTTAGTTACTTGGCTATGTATATCATCAAGTTCCGGACTCATATTGCCAAAGATATGGCGAATACAAAATTAAACCAATTATATACTTTTTCATTTACGAAACAACGTAGATTGTATTTGATGATAAAATACTGAATTCTGTAACTCACGGTCAATATATTATGTACATCCATGTTTGTGGCTTGTAGTACATGTAGAAACGTCAAAATGTGTGTGCGAATGGCATGTAACATGAGGGTTTGTACAAATACAATTTGCAATCATTGTATGTTTTGTTATACCAATGTCCAGGCGCCTACTCAACATCAAAAAGTTTTAACAGTTAAGTTACCTAAATTAGTATCGAAGCCTCGAAACTGTCTTGTGAGTGTGAAATTTCATACGTAGGTAACAACAGTACAGTATAAATATACACTCCTCCTTGTGTCTGTCCCACCAACCAAGGTTAATGCCACAAAACATTGCACATTGAACTTTTATTTTGCCAACTAGCTCCTAATATTTGGAGCTTGAGTCACCTAAAAAGGAAATGATGTAGGTGAATGTTTGTTCTGTTCCATCAAATTTTAGTACAGTAGATTGCTGATTTGCTGACAACTACTCATTATGGCCATCGAAGTAACCGGCAACAAGCAACCATCACCATCTATGAAACGTTTATATCGAAATGCGAAAAATACTCTAAAAAGTTATAATTACATCTGTATCTTGAAATATTTCACAGCAATTTTTAATGATGTTAAACAAACTGCAAATTGCGATGTTATATGAATTTCCGGGACTATCACCCACGCCCCAAGACAGTTAGTTCATGTTAATACCATACCAAAACGACAGGAATTCTTTGAACTCTCAATGTGAAAATACGAAGGTCTCTGAGACGTTTTATGGGTCTATTAAGAAAGCAAATTCGTGGGAATGCGGATTAAAATTAAATGTTCATTGTACTCATATTTTACCGTGAAAATGGGGACTTGAACTCTGTGACATTGCAGTGCTGGTGCCACTTGCCACTTTTACAGATAAAAGATATTAAGTACAATCTAGGGACTTCTTATGGTTATTGAAATAAAAGCTTTAATTTGAAATTTAAAATTACATGGAAGATATAATAAGACAGAAAAAGTCACAAGAAAACGTTACATTTTAGTTTATGGTAATATATAAAATTACAAAGAGATTTTAGTGGCAGATGTTGTGAAGTTGTCATGATTTAAGCTTCATGAAGAATGAAGATGCGTTTCTAGATGATGTCTAAAGATATGACTCATTTTAATACTTGATTAATATAGGTCTACAGATATTGCTTAAATATCGTTATGATGAGTAATACAAACGTATTAATATTTTTAGTAAGATGTTGATGCAAAAGTCTTAAAACAAAGATTCTTATCAAATCTACTCAACGTGCTTTAACTACAATCCCCCATTCGATGGAAGATAAACGAACTAAAATTGAGCACAGCACACACTGCGTCAACAGTTTTGCTTTAATTCGATTTATTAAAATGAAATGTTGAAACTTAAATATCAGCTCCTGATAACTGGAAAAGTTGTTCTAAATGATTATGGATATTTAATTTTAACCGATTATCTTGCAACTGTGGATTACCAAATGCAAATGTTTTCACATCTCTGCAGGCACTGCGTATCTTTTTAGTTTTACGAATATATTCAGTTTTGCATTAAAGTATCAAAGTAGAATTGAAGTAGTTCATGGTATTCAAAGAAAGATGAGTCTCTCTATCATTTGCTATGTAACATAAGAACTTTTGAAAACAATGAAAGTTCAATTTATGTCTCGCGTGCTTTATGAATGCAAAATGCAAACTGGAATGACTGGATACTGGACGTGGACGCACAACTGAATTAAAAGTAGCGTACAAGGATGCAGACAATTATACGTTTACTGTTTAGTTTTATATCCCATGTTGCATCATTCATTCATGAAACTACACTTGATAGTTAGAACAATTTTTTACGACACGTGCACTCAATCACACAAGCATTGACTGATAATTCTTCCTACTGACTACTTAAAATGTAGAAATAGAATGCAATGCTTAATATTCAATGTAATTTTATTTGGTGAATTTTACAGTTTTTACTAACCGTATGCTAACAGTACATTTTTGTCCAGACTCCAGACTTCCCTGTTGTAATTACATCACAACATCACACATCATTGGAACAAGTTTGCAGTATGCCATATATAAAAAGTTCCAGTTAAAAAGCGCATTATTACATCTGGAAGGAATATTTTATGGAATCATACCCGCATAGAATCCTCATGAACTGATTGAACCGAGAATATTACCTACCTAACCTTAACCAACATTATACAAGACTCAATACACGAGCTAATTTATATGGTAGTAGAAGGTAAGGCTAAGTGATAATGCAATTTTTAAATGAATGGATGTCTCGAGAATGAGCTACAAGCTAAACCATGTGAATTTTAATATGCACGTGAATGAATGGAATTATGGCATGGATGGACTATTGACTATTGAATGGACAAAGGGAATTCTTTCTTAACATTCCATGATTCGCATACAGCTTACTACTTCTGAGAAAAGAAAATTGGTTTAGTTCTGTTCTTGAAGTAAAGTGTTGAGTTTCGAGGTCAGGATGGCCAGCATGAATCTAATGGAACAAGGATTTTTACGCAAGAGTTTACTGTGAAGTTCTACTGGTCTGGAGAAATCGTGGCATGACAGAGCGGCATGGGATGGTATGATGATATGATAATGGACACTGTGTGTTCTGTTATGCATGTTTAAAAAGTTACAAGTAACAATCTACGTAGAGTAGAAAATTACTACGTAGAAAAGTTCACTTTTAACGTATTCTGCGTAAAATCGATTTAATGATATTATGATAAAGAACGGTTCCTAACTGGCTAGAATTTAGCTGCTGCGCTAGATACACAGATGAAGTTCAGTGCAAAAATATTGAATACCATTTTAATGAATATTCATATAATTTTTCTGTGATAGAAGCAAAACGTGTGCAAGCAAGGGCGATCTAATTTAAAATGCATTATGTTTATTGTTTTATTTTTAAATTTACAGGTCATCTATTAAAAAAATAACTACAAAACAATTCAAACAAACCATATCTGGATTTTTCCAGCGACTCATTATGATCATGAAATGATTTTATGCATACAAAATTGCTCGCATGTAGCTTTTTACATTGCATCCTACTAATTTCCAAAAAAATGACATAAAAATATATAAGTATATGACAAAAAAATCCAAATCATTTGTCTTACGTCGCCCCTAAACTCCCAAAATCAGGGGAAGGTCAAGGTGTTCTTCTTAATAGTTCTATAAAATGTTCACTGCTAGCTACTAATTTGTCATTTTACTGTACGACTTTTGATTAGTTTGATTAGCCGGATTACTCACTAACAGTTCATAGGAGTTCATTTCATTGTTAGTAAGTTGAACGTTTTCATACGATTAAGATATGACAAGTGCAAGTGATTAGATAAATTGATGACTCACACAAACATACGTATGTCAACGTTGCAGTTATCACTTTTTTATTCAGCAGATCTTTGTTGCAGCATCCTGATTCTAATCCTAGTGTAAAAATATTACTTACTAGTTGAAGTGGCCCGTCCCAGAGGCCGAGCAGTCCTAGAAAATTAAGCA
>JAQFXM010001730.1:0-29580 GCA_034693345.1 Entomobrya multifasciata | reverse complement strand
GCTAACGTATAATGTTACTCTTTTACTTGGCTATATAAATGAAATGATGACAACAGTCAGAAAATGTACAAAAAAGACAAGATACAAAATTGTGCTGCTGTAAACATAACAGCTTTTTGCCTTGCTCCCTATCTGATATGCATAAAAAGGCATAACATATGAATATTGTGGAAAAGACATAGACACACGGCAGTTTTTTTTCCTGTTGGGTTTGCTACCTCTTTCATTTTCGGTTCTTTGGAGAAGAAGAGAGAGCTCATTTTTTCCATACATCATCCATAGTATATGGATTTCATACATGCATATATTGTGTGGTGGTGTTATGTTGGTTGTTTGATGGTGGTGGCGCATGGCGGTGTGGTGGTGGTAGTGATGTCTAAGAAGAAGGCGATTGTTTTATGGATAGAGTGAGTAAGTGCTGCTGGATGTAGAGACTAGAGAATGTTATGCTGCCGTTGTATTATTGGTATGAAATGAATGAACACTGTCAAACAATATACAGATATCGCACCAACACCGCCTTTAATCATATTAACCTTATTACCTGAACAAATTGCTAAAAAACAAGGTGTAATCATGATAATAAGGCACGTCAGTCCGATAATAAGGCACATGGATACACATGCGTAAATGTGCAGTGCACCTTTCCATTATCTTAGATAGAAACAATTGACAATTAGACGTTCTTTACTCTTTGTATATTACTATAAGAATGAGTGTATTTCCTTATATGTTTCATAAAATGACTGTAATAGGTGGATATGCAACTAATATGAATATATATAATGGGTATTTCAAATCTGATATGTGTAACAATGGGGAATATTTATGTTGCATGATTATTAGTACACCAATATATTACATGGCTGAAATAAAGGCATAAACGGTATAACAAAGGGTTAGCTTCTCATTTTTCTGATTTAAAAAAGATTGAATTACATTAGTTGGATTTCAACGAGATAACAATTTGTGTAAGCCCATTGGATACAATGACAAACAAAATTTTGGAACTTTAAAATGCTTTAACATGGAATATATTGTGATTCATGTAATATTACAGTTATTCAAGAGAAAATGTTCAAATCTTCAATTCGAAGATTTAATGAACTTTAATCTAGGTTTCTGTGAAGGGATAATATTTTAACTTCAAACAAGTTGCACAAAATTTAGCAAAAGGATAATGTCATTGTGAAAAGTTTCAACAAAATTCGTTCGGCCCTTTGGAGCTGCGCTTATGTTTTTTTTAAGTTTTCGCCTGCAAAACTTTTTGATAACGAATGGAAACTTTTAAACATCATTTTTATTTATAATGTCTATAATGAATGGACATTCAAGTGCACAATTTAAACCCATGCAGTTGTTTGAAAATCCATATTTGACCTAACTTACGCCAGGATCCAGTTTTATTCAAAATTAATAGCCTTTCTGGTTTAAGAAACGTTATAAATTTCCAGTCTGACTGATCGTGAGTAGAGAAAGGGAAAACACACACACACATATCGACAGACATTTACTCGGTTGTAGACTAAAATTTATAAAATGCCAATGTCACTTCATGAGGTGGAAAAGTGACTTGAATGTTGAACAGGGAAAAAGAGCAAAATTGAAGTGAAGCTGGTGGAGAAGTACAGCGTGAGTAGCAATATTGAAGCTAAGAAGTTAACATAGCAGAGCATCCAATACAATTCGCCATAATCCGAGTATTAGAGATAGTGATCCACCGGATCAGGAAATTGGAATCGCTGCTACTAAATTGGGAAATAATGGAGAAAGCGAAACGAACAGGGATTCTACTTAAAATGATAGTGCAATGCATCATCTCTTCCTGACAAATTACTTGCTGTGTTGGTATGGTGATGATGATCGTTTGCGTAGCTGTTAAGTTTGCAGAGACGACGGTATACAGACATATTTTTGGCTTGCTGGTCAGGGGTAGTGTGAGCAATTTTGGTTCTCACAGAATACAGAAAAAGCGCATTTTATTTGATTCAAGGACCTTTCATAGTAAAATATTTGGCGATGATAGGAAGCAGGGATTTGATTTTCATAAGGAAAAAATTGCACGTCTGGTCGGTCAATCAATTGATGGAGATTATTGCAAGTTTTTTAAGCAGCACGGTTGAGTGCGGTAATTGACCAACTACCCCAATGCTCTACTTTCACTTCACGGTAACAGAAAGATACTCCACATGTATGCATATAACAATAGTTAATCAAGCCAACATAGATTCCACAATCTATTAAAAATTAATTTTATAACTAGTTTGTACATTTATCTATTATAAGTTTATAAAATGATATGTTTTAAGTTTCATTTACTTAAGCTACTTAAGTGAATATGCAGCAGGGAAACGAAACTTATTTTACTACATCAGCATTTTAATTTACAAGCTAAGCTAGTAGTTCTATCCAGTTGATTTAATTTAACAACGAACTCCTAATTTATCACGAAACTGAAGATTTTTCCGTGTCCGTTTGTCTGTCCGTGTTCACGATACTTGTCGACGCACTAGCCGATTTTTTCCAACTCTGGAATGCTGGAATTGTGTATCATAAAACGGTACAAGGAGATGCATAGAATGCCCATGGAAACTTTAATTTAATGAAGCTCAACCATGTAAACGAGGTTTTTTGATGTTACCTGCACTCCCTTAAAAATATGAAAAAATTAATAAAGTAGGGCGTTCGAATATTATCCTTTAACGCCCGCCTTTAATAAATACTCACTCTTAACTGCGAATCCAATGATAAATAAACTCTCACTCAATATAACTCTTAACATAAATAGGGGTCTTTCTCATTGTCAAAAATAAATGTGCATCTTAAGTTTTGATTGAAAACTGCTAGCTAGAGCGAGACACAGACAACCATTCTCAGTTGATTAACTTTTTAGAAACTGTACAAATACTTAATAACTGTTCACATGCTCTGGTGTAAAGCCTTCTTGGTTAAAAAACGAATATTTTTGTGTTCGATTAAACTTGTACTAAATATTTAAAAGTATGAAACATGGAATTCTGGTAGAATTTTGTTGAAACATATGTCAAATCTGATTGATTTTCTTAGAATATCGAATTAGTCATTAGGTACTGCAAACAACGCCCCGTCCTGGGTCATTATGTTGTTTGGGAAGGAGACCTGCTAGTTTTATATATGTACAAAAGTCAAAACATCATCCAGACAGATTTTACATTAAGATTCATATATATTTTGCTTTATTCTATTTCAGATTATTCGGATGAGTGTTGATTGTTGATCACCTTGGTAAAATGTTATGTATTATCTACTGTATTAATTGTATATACACCAGGGGATCATGGACTTACTTAATGATAATTCGACAATTACTGGGGGAAATGCATTGTTCTCAGCAATTTCGGATATGGCTTAAAAAGAAACTGTAAGCTACGTTTATGCTTAAGTTATTATATAAATTCATGATATGAATCAATCACTGAAATCCGAAATTTGTTATGATTTTACTATGCAATTTTATAAACACTTTGACCGTTAACCGTATACTTTTCGGAAACGCAGTCATTTTGCGCATAAGATAATGATAATAAAAGAAAGCGATACTGAAGAAAGCATTTTGGGGAAATTCGAAAAACAATTATTTGTGACTTTCCAGCAAACCCTGGGAATGCCAATTTAGCCGAAGAAGACTTTCAAATTTTGCCAATAGAAGGACAACTTGCAGTAAAACAGTATTTGCTAAATTTTCCAGTGAAATTATTGATATCGAAAAAAAAAAACATTTTGAAGTATAGAATAGGACAGAACGCATGAACAGCGATGGTATGCCATGCTATAATATAAAAATAGAGCAAAACCTGTGTACAAAATCAAGTCATGGAGAGAAGGCAAACCACGAGAAAATATTACGATACTTTAAAAGCCAATACGATAATACTAACTGCTGTATTTTGTTCTTCTGGGGGTAAATTAGGACTGCTTCTTTTTTTGACAGAGTTTTTTAAAAGTTTTAATTATTTAATGAAATGTGTCTTTTAGGTCTGTGGAATATATATTACGCGATAATCATTTTTAAAAGTACAAACATGACCATGAAACATGAAATAATAATAACAATTTCTTAAGTTTTAATTAATCATGAGTGGGTATGCATATTCACATTTCTCTCTCCAGTATCCCAGGTCTCACACAATTCGGTAAATATACACATATATTTTGTTTTAAAAAAATAAAAACGTATCGAGATAATTATGTACATAATTAGCTATGGATTTTTACACAAGGTGTTCAAATACGCATGCATAATATGCATATTCATATTTTAAAGACATACATTCGCCCATTTCTACTTCAACAACGATGTTTATTTCTGCTACGTACATATACGATAGTTTTCTATTTATCTGTCAACGTGGATACAGAAGATGAATAGTTGGCTGTTTATTGTCATTGCTTGCTTTCTATTCTCAACAACTCATGTTTCAAGTTCAACTTCAACTAATTTGATTTTTCATACATGTGAATGTAAGGACTAAATTTAAAATATGTACATTGCCACGAGAAACAAGTAATCTTGCAAAAAAATAATTAGTTTTTTAAACTTTTTAACTTAAACAATACTGGAATTAAAATAGTTGGATTTTGGTATAATGTAAATTTTCAAACTATGGCGCACATAAAAAATACATATTTAGCTTCCAACCAACAAAGTCATAAACTTATCATTAACTTTGTATATTATTTATACAAAGAACTAACCGACTTTGTATCGTATATCCCTATTGAGTAGCCATATTAACCGAGTTGTTCTGGCCCATTTTACTATTCACCAAATGAAAAAAACTCCAAGTGATCAAGTGTAATAATACCTTCTCTCTTCCGTCGCAGCAATTTTTCAAGCAGAAAAAGCGAGTCTCGAAAATTACATATTTCCAATGAGAACAAAGCAAACATTGCGTAATATGAACGCGCTCCCATTGACTTTCATTTTCTAAACATACCTAGCGTAAAAGCTTATTACAAATATACAACCACAAAAAATACAAATAACACGTCCATCTACTCTCCACAAAATCCCAATTTTCCATGGATTCCATTTGCTAAATTAGTCACGGAAAGGACCACTTGACATAATGGAGCAGTCATAAATACCTAGCGAAACTATATTATTTTATTACATACACCAAACACCAGTAATAACTAATAACACTGTTTCGTCTTTAGAAGCAATCATCCACTACAAATAATTTCGAATTTATATACTAATGCATTCTACATATAAAAATTGTAATATTCTTAATAACATTTATAAACATTCCTCCAATTTTCACGCACACACAATTTGCAATGAGATGGAGTAACAAAATGCCATCGCAGTAACAGAAAGAAAAACCTATGCAAAATGTGCATGATTATTCTAGCATTATGAAATTTCACACCCACTCAAGCTTTCTAATATCTGCATTTGCTCATGGAAGAATTAGCCACTTTTTCGCCCTAATGTAAATATATTTATACATAGTGATATTTTTTTATATAGCATGCAAAAGTATATATGATTATGTAATAATTTCAAAAAAACCATGTCTGTGTGACACACCCAAATCAATATCTATTAAAACCTTGTAAATATACTACAGTTCTTATCACTACCAATTGATCATCATTTACCCAGGTAAGGTATAGGGACTAGGGACCATTCATGGCTATTACAATTTGAATTTTTTTGCATATAGTATTCAGAATTCCACCAGAATCACAAATATTTAAACTCACGCAATAGTGTGATATTTAGCGTTTTTCATTAATGCCATTCTACTCTGCAAAAAGGAGTCCTCGACGTATGCGTCCTACGGAATTTACCAATTTTACCATATTGACACTCTTCTCTCACCAACTGACCACTTTTTTCATGGAAAATACCAAAATGGAGACAGCTCTAGTTGAAATTGAAATGTGAAAACATGGAAACGAGATCTTCTTTTTACACCCACGGTATGTTGTGGGTTCATTTAATTAAATCTTGCTACCACATCATTATACGTAATGTAGTACACCATTTTATGTATATACATATATATGTTTTGGCAGATAGTTTTCGATTTTCAGGACTTCGCATGTAAATATAAACACACAAGTATGTGTGGAATATCACGCGTTTGCAAATCCTTTCACATGAAAAGATTTGATGATCACGCATCAAGTATCGATTGCAATTACGGGACGGAATGTGTCAGTCTTGCAGAAAAAAATCGGAATGAAAAAAAAAAAATTGTACGGCTTTTTTCATTATGTGTAGATTCTAATGTGTCCATGTTTGGCTGCAGACACACACAAGAATATTTCACCATATTGGCCCATATGAAAAGTTAAATCCATAATGCATTCATAATTTAATTATACTTCCGGTGGACAACGGACGCTCAAGTGGTGGTAGAGGAAAGAAGGATGATGAAGGTAAAAGTAGTTCCCATAAATTATTTTCTTCAGTACACATAGTAATAAGTATACCAGGAAGAAAGTTTTCGCAGGGTGAGAGCGGAGAGCATTGCAATAGCAATTCATAAGATTCAATGTTCAAAGATTACCGAGGTTGACCGGTGCCGTGCTCAAGGAGTAGAGTAAAATAGATACTTGTGTGTACCATACCATCATCACCACCACCACCATCACCGATTTTGTTTGTATATATCACAGTTCTTCTACTACTTTACCGACTGCCTGCCAGTGCCACACACATATACATAGGCTGAGCCCATGAGTCAGATTGTTGTTGATACTTGAATGATCCAGTGAAGAATGTGAAGTTCTCAAGAATTTCATTGAAACACATCTTCCATGCTAAAAACCTGTATGTGTTGAGTCAAAGTCATTTTGTTACACTTGCTTCGCATGTTATTTGCAGTGTGGAAAACTAGAGCTGCTCTTATGATCGGTGTTAGAAAAAACCTCATCCACCGACGGGAACTTTTTCTGTCTAAATATATGATACTTAATACTGCCTCAGTGGAGAATGAGGTGAGCATTTTATCGGTCATTTTCTGCATTACTTGTCATTTTCATGAGTGTACCAAAATCAGCAATAGAGTTAACTGATTTTATAAAATAATCATATAGTTTTCGATCAATAAGTTTTAAATAATTGATTATTTTGGTACATATTATCACAATATTCCCAAATACACAACTTACATAGTGGCATGCGATTATATTGGTGCGTTTAAACTCAATGTAGTCATGAAATTCAAAAATGTCATCGAAAACTCGAGCATATTCGTTATATTTGTACTAATGAATTTTATTTAAGAAATTAATTAATCAGCGTTCTCAAATTTATTAGTTTAAGATAATGCATAGTGTCAGTGTGTAAAATTTGAACTAAATTAAAAAATATACTAGACTAATACACAAATTACTTAGAAAATACAGAATTTCTAACTAGTTTGATAACATGACAATAAACCTTTTGCTACGTAAGTATTTCTGATTAATTTTTTAATTCTGTTTAAATGCAAACTGTTAGGCTTTAGGAGTTTACCTAAACTCTAGACTATTATCTAGAGCATAAAACTACGAGTTGTTATGGTGAACGCTCACCTCTAGTCTTAACTCTTCTTGTATCATATATACACATTGGCACTAATGGGTATATTCCCTTTATGCATTTCATTTGAGAAGAAATGTTCTCCAGGCAGAGAGCGAGAGATCTATCTACACAACTCACATGCAGTGGCAGAGAGCCTTTTAAAGGCGAAACAAGACACCATCCAGCCAGTTCACCAGAGAATTTAATATGCTTGCAGAATACTCCAGGCACAATAACAATTCCATGATCCATTACATTCGTGGGACGACGACTACGACGACGAACATGATGATGATGTTGCAGGAAGGAAGGAAATTCAAGTGTTGATGAGAATAGCCCATCTCTCTTCATCTCTGATATATTTTCAGTAGTCCAGTTGCTTTCTAGTCCTCGTCTTAATGTCCCCTTCTTTAAAATACACTGATATTGCCCCATTTCTTCAATTGTCAACTTTTCCAGTTCTCCAACTCACTCTTTTAAATCAAAATTAAAAGGCAACCATCATCCACACGACGATATTACTTGAAAAAGTAAACTCTTGTCAAATGTGTGCAGTCATGTAAAAAGTTACAGGCTCGTACAAAATCCTGCATAAATAAAAACACCTGTCTTTCTAAATCATCTTTTACTATGCATGCGGAATAATGAATTTGCATTTAATAATGGCATCATCACAAATTCGTCCAACTGCTGCGGTTATGGAGCATAACATACCAGTTTTCTCAGCCGCATGTTTAATTGCCACACATTTCCCACATATCCATTTTCAATCATACACATAAAAAAACTTCAAAGTGGAGTGAATCGAAGGGAATAAAATTAACTTTTAACAGTCGGACATAAATTTCACTTATAATTAAGATTTGTGAACTGAGTGTTGTGACAGTGGAAAGCGGCATATTGGCCAGTTGTGTGAAAAAATTATTTCTGACTCGGCAACGATGTCTTTTTAAAGAATAATTTGAAGTTATTGTGAATTCAGTGCTGTGTTGCACTGTGACTATAAATTTTATTTTAACTTTCATTCAAGGAATAAAGGGTTAACTTGGAAACATGGAAAGTGCCAAAGAATAGACATAAAAACGTGTTTTTATTTGGATTGCAAATTGCAACTTTTTAAATGTTCCTGACTTTTAAAATATACAAATAGATTTCTATATAAAGTAAATGATTTAGCATACGACACCACTTGAAATGTGATGACAGCAGTTTACACAAAAAATAGTAGTTAAATACATAAGTGCACTACATAGTTTTATACTTCTTATGCAACTTGCTTTTCACCAAGACACAAAAATTAAAGTTAGTAGTTACCAAGAAATTATCTATATGAGTAGTAAATTAGTAAGATTTATATGATAGCTTCCTCACAATATTCACACAGCAATAAACACCATTTATAACATAGTTTTATCTAAACTAAGAATAATCTAAACAAAATAGAAGACATTTTTAGGCTTACTGATAATTGCAAGTCTGAAATTGAAGACAACTGGACAAGCATTTATAGGTGAGAAACAAGAGTACAAAACCGAGCTTCATTTAAGTTCAAGTTTTATGGAATTCCCAATAATTATGTTCGAATTTTGACAATGTTTTCTTTTCTTTTTCTAATTTCAGACGAATTCGATAATTGGAAACCAAACAGGAAATCGTAGCAAATTGATCTCTAAGGATTTGGACTAATTGAACGATTCTGTGTATCGGCTTTTGTCTAGAAATTACTCCAGAGAAGATTAGTTCAGCTTAATGATAACGTTAAACTATAGTTTTAATGAGAATATATTATGCTAATGCTAATACTATACATTCACAAGGAATAAGTAATTTAAGCAAGCAACATATTATTTTAAATCGCTTGGATTTTGATAAACAAAGTATTACATCAATCGGAAGGTTTTACAACAATAAAAAAGTGTAATGATTTCATATAAAATATATTTGTAGAACAAGACACCATTCTTGTCTAGTGAAAATACGAAAAAATCCTCATTAAATATTGCCGTTTGTGACGGACAATTTTTTCTATAATGGAAACTGCTTGACAATTTAAACGTCCTTTGAGTCCTCTCTACAATGAGTGAGAACAGTGTTGCGAATGTAACCGGGGGGAAAATGGAGTCACCAACTGACAAGGTTTCAAAGATAGACACGGCCGTTGGAAACAACAGCGTAGAGGCCAAATCAAACAATGCAGCAGCACAATACGCTGTCAATGATGATAAGAAGGATGTTAATAATAGGGAGGATGAAGGAAAGGATGGTTCCCCATCTCCTCCAACATCAGCCGCCGCAATGAGTACGGCTACTGCGGTTGCTGTCAGGAAGGCGACACTTCAAGACTTGACCAAATTCAGCCCAGGAGATAAAACGAACGTGAAATTTGCAGTTCTTATCGGTCTCATTGAAATTGGTCAAGTCTCAAACAAGGAAGTCGTGAATACAGTCCTACAACTGGTAAGAATCTTCTTTAAGTCTTATTGGCTGTAAATTTCGAAATGGCTTTATAGAATTTGCATCAAAACGTCACATCAACAACATTTCTAGAAATTACCATTTGTAAGGCTGTCAAATTAATGACACAGAGTTTAAACGTGTTTAGCAAATCTTAAGAAAAAAGAAAGTAAAATTGTAACAAAATTGTGGTTTTTTAAAATCAAATCATTTACGTAAAAAAATAGATACAGATAAGAAGTATTGGTATGCCTTCTAAGAAAATCTGAATATTGTACAGCGTTTAATGTTTACGCTATTTCCTCGTGGAAGTTTCATATTTCATTAAAGAAAAATCGTCTGATTTACAACAATTTTCAATTTACATTGGCGATGATATTTCATATTAGAATCCGTTCACATATCAATATCAGCAGCAAAAATGGTATTTATATTTTGTAGGTTGTCTTGAAAATAGTTTGGTTGAACACAATTATGATCATGTTTCATCCATTCATGTTAATTTTCCCTTTAGATTTTGAAACATAATTTTTTCAATAGTGAAATGGAAGAAATACTACGAAATCATTTGTAAATGGATACTCGTGTTTTTGCAAAGACACTTTTGTAGAACAAAAGTGAAAATTTACTTGCTGAATACAATATTATTGTTAAATAAAAAGAGTTTTCTTGTGTGTTAGCAAAAGATAAGTCCACTTCAAAAGCAAAAAAACAATACAATACATCAAAGGAAAGTACAAACAACTATTATTGTTGTGTCATCACCGTACAAAAGTATCTATCATCTTTGTGAAATTTGAGTTTACTTTTCATATCTCTGAGAAAGTATCAACTAAAACTAGTAAAGATCATTTAGTAATGTGAAAGGAAACCCTTTTGTTTCTTTTTAACAAAAGCAATGGTATTTTACGGCGGACAAGAGGAATATATTTTCACTCTTTTCTTCCAATGGAAAAGGCATCTTGTAATTAAATACAAAAACGTTAGTGAAACATGACAGCTGAACTCAAAGAAAAAACTGAAGACTCTTATTTCTCTCGTATTTAACTTCTTTAGATACACTAATTCTCTCCAGTTTTTGGAGACCATCAGGAAAACAAAACTATTACCTAAAACCATGTCCATTACCCTGTTCAATGGGGTATAAATGTTTGCTGTTCACACTCGTATTATAAGATAATGTCGATACTATTAGGTTGTGAATTCATTTTCTTAAGTAAAAATAGTCCCATATGTGTCCAAACAAGGAAAAAGAAGATGCTAACATTTTCATCTGTATTTGAATCGTTTTGAAAAGATAAAGTAACATTTTTAGGACTCTTAAATTCATTCAGTTTTTTTCTCTCATTTTCGTCTTATTTCCTGTGACCCATTAGTGGAGAGTGGAAAGTGATGGATGTATATATTCTATAGGATATAAACTCATGTAATATCAAGCAGAAAGGAGGAGCTGGCAACAACGCAACGGCAACTCTTTAAAAAGATAAAGACATTTTGGCATGCTTTTTATCATTTCTAACCATGTCAATATAATAACATAAAGAGGTGGACATGGACATGAACAACAACGCAGCAAAGAACAACGGTATTTTTAGTAATCATTATTGTCATTGTAATCGTCACTATTCCCGCGGCATACTTATTTTTCACCATACTTTTTCACAAATAAATACATAAAGCAAAAAAATGTAGTTGTGGCCAGTAAAAGCAAAATGTAATATTGCAAAGTATGTGTATTATATAATGCGTGCTTACTTTCAGTACTGATTGAGAAATAGTTTCAGTTAGGATACGTGTCAAGTTTTGCATTTCCCATCTAAAAAAAGGATGGATATATACTGAAACATATTATACCTTTTGTAAGTATCTATGTTGCCATTTATGCTTGTGTTTAGCGTGTAGTGTTATGCTCCGTTTATCAAGGTAGGCGTGTGAGACCCATTTACTTTACATTTAAAAAAAAGCTAATATTATATTTATGCTTAGTCGTGTGGTCACCTTGTAATGATGTAAGTACGGTAAAATACGATGCGCATATTGGCAAGCGCCTTTGATCCCGTTGTGTACTAGTCACTCACATTACTTCACATCAAATGCTTATCGCGAAATGAAAAACACTTTCATTTGTCGTTCTTGTTACTATCTTGCAAACAAACATGTTTGATGTCAAAACATACTTCCTGAGTTTCCTCTCGAGCTAACACTTTAAGTTCAAAAGGTTTTTTTCCAAGTGGAATATTTAAGTGTAAACTGTCATGAGTCATGATCATGATACGTTATGTTGAATAGAAAATATATTGTGAATGACTAAACTTTTAAATGACCAAGATATAATGCAAAGAAAATGTCCAATCAAAATATTTCGGCAATACCAAAAAAAAATTCGGGGCACATAATTATAAATAATCGATTCATTTGATGGAATTTGCTACTACTTTATATATGTAAGTATACTACTTTGCATTTATATAATGGAGAAAACTCAAATGTAAATGCGACGACGATGTGCAATTTATTTGTTGAATATTTTCTTGTTCCATACTAAGCGCGTCAAAATTAAATGAAGGGAGAAAGTGTTTTTTAAATTAGATAAATGAAGTGTATTCATGAACCGGAAGAAAAGGGTGAAGACAAGTGGAAAAATACGGATACTGATGGTATAATAGTACGTAATACAAACACAAACATAACGTCAGTCGGGTTGATGGTTAATGATAGTGCAGTGGTAGTAATGTGCGATGGGCCATGTAATAATAAATGATTCAATTTTGTACTCAATGTTTCCACTTTACAGTTTAAAGCCGTAATAATTTGTAACTATCATCAGGAAAGTAGCAGTATCATATAACTTTATGTGAAATTATTCCAGTACTATGCTTTCTGAAAATCACGGGCATGACTTTGGTGTGTAAGTATATTGCAATGTTTACTTGCGTGCATCAATTGGTAAGGTCTTCGATAAAAAAAAACAGTTTTCTGACATTTCGAATTTCAATTGAATTACTACTAAATTTTTATTGCATTCATATTTATCTAGTTGAGTTACTATACTTGAATATTAAATATATGTACACATATGTCAATATTTATGCTTTGATTTTTCGCTTGTGTTGCGGATTATTTTGAAAGTCAATTTGCAATTTGTCAAATCAATTTCAATATCAAAGGATAACGGTGATATTGACAAATGATAACGCATAGGAGCATATCTTATGCAAGTGGTTAAGTTGTATATTACACTTGCAATTCAGTTAACTAAAGAAGGCTTGGTGACATGACAAACAATACTGGGTGATATTTGTGTCGGAGCCACGAGATGGAAGCGTCAGTCGTTTGCCGATTCCCACACATCCAATATCCCATACAGTTGCGCTTTTATGTTCAGTTCAAGAAATCAATACATGATTTATGCACTCATGGGTTGTAAAGTTTTGTGGTATTATTGAGATGGCGTGAATACGTGTGTTTACTGCGTGCAAAATGCCTATAATTCCTTGTTCATCTGGAATAATATCTTTCTTCGTCCTCTCGTCTGTTCTTTTGCTTATGGAATGGGGATGGAGAATAGAAGGCATATTCTGTAAAAGTCAAAAAGTTATCTTTATTTTTGGTGCAGCGAGGTGTGGCATAATGTGGCATAGCGTGTCATCAAGTAGCAACAATTAAAATGGCCAATAACCTATTTCCAGTGATCGTTCGTCTTTGTTTACGATCTTAGCTATTTTACCCACCAAAGAAGCAGTGCATTTATTATTCGTTGCTACATATATTTTCGTTTTATCGCTAAGAATTCTCTTCAACTATTGGGATGACAGATATACATTAAAAGCTGTTTTTATTGCTACACTTAAAAATATAATTGTAGTTTGTAGTCATTCAACTTTAGATCGTTTCAACGGCCAAAGTAATCCATGATTTTCTGCAACACGATATTGTCTTATTCTTTCTTTTTTTGTTTTTGCTGCTAAACCCACTAGAATTCCGGAGAAGATCGAAATCAAGACGCGATAAACATTTATATGATGTGCATGTATTTTTCTACAATTCATAGGCATTAAACCATATAAGTACAAATAATATTTAGACTATAATTTATAATGGTCTGTCGGTTAAAAAAGTTCAATCGATCTCGTTGTTGCCCTGTGTGCCAGCACGTACATCCGACTCTGACGCTGAATTGCAACGCGTAATCTTTGGATGTAAAATTGACTTGTTCTCCAAAACCTATCTCAACAACTGAAATTGAAGTAAAATACTTAAAAGAGCTCAGATGGCATGCTAGTGTCTGGAATGGAAGAAAATTTAACGAATCCCAAAATTTCCTTGTACGAAGTAACAGACAAGCAGTCAGTCATACTCATACTTGTAGTTTATATACATTTTTTTGGAACAAATGGTTCTCATCTTTCTTTCTCAACTCAACAACTATCAAAACTTCCTTTTTCGAACGAAGGATATCATCATCGCATCATGAAGTTAAATTATGTTTCTCATCTCTGTGTGATCTTTGAACTGAACGAATGTCGTCGTCGTCTTCTTGCTGCATTCGTGATGATTCAGTTGTTGAAAGGAAATGTGGAAAAGGCGTAATCGTTAAACCGTAATGATATCAAATGGCATTAGTGATGGTGGTACTGGATGATTTTTTTTTGTTATTTGGTTTGGTTCCTTAAGAATGTAGCCAAAAGCACATGCCAAACTTTTTGAAATAAAAAACGAAGGCCTACGGTCTGTATTCTCGTTTCACTATTTTCTTCTCTTTTACTTTGTGCATTCATCATCAGTTTCTTTTCAGCAGCAGTATCCAGTAGTATATTTTTAAGAAAGATTTAAGCTAAAAAATCTCTCTAGCCATACCATTCTGAAAGCGTCGATAATGATGGTCTCTTTCACTAACAGTTCGCTTAGTTCTTCGACTCTTCGAATTTTTTTTTGCGTCGTGACATCAACAATTCTTTACAATTGGCTTCATTACTATTGGTGTGTCGGTCGATCTCTTCTCCACATGCTTTTCTCACTTTACTTTTTTCTTCCAGATGAAGTGTCCTGTGGTCCTCGCATTTTTCTGTACATGACAGGGTACAGTTTTTTCTTTGAGTTTTTCTTTCCCTTTCTCTACCCAGCCAACTTTTCCTTTTCTTAAGTAACTCCCCGCTAAAATGTATAATAATGACAATGGATGCCGAGATGCTCAAGGGCTTCTTACGGTGTGTTTACATGACTGTTGGGATAAAAGGTGTTGATGTCGGACCACTTCCCTTAAAGAATTTCTAGCCCACTGTATTGGAGTGTTGTTTTGTAAAAATGTAAATGGACTCACATGTTTCTTTACACACTTTACAGTCTACGTACTTCACATTTCTCGGTTGATGTCATACAAAATTGCATTCATAAAAAATGTGAATGAAGCCAACGTGATGACTGATAAATATACGACAGGAGCAATGTTTGACTAACAATAGGCCTGAGAAAGTGAGAAACTGTATGTGTATGTGTACATAGGTAACAGCCGTTGCATGTGAAAGTGGTAGTTTGTCTCTTTCCGTGCCATTGAAAAAATGCTAAATGTAAAGGTAAATGACAGAGAAGGAATTTTATTGTCATTCTCCCTCTCTTTGCAAACTCACAAAGTGCAAGATTTTTAAAATATGACAAAAGGCAATTCTTTCTTTTTTTGGGAGGTACACAAAGTATACATACTTCTGATACGCACTTTTTCCTTTGTATATTATGTGTTTTCAGCGATTGGAAGCGATATCAGTTGAATGCCACTTGAAAAAAGGGTATTGGCGTGTGCTCATGCTTCAAGGGGCATTTTTGCATTGGAAAGTGATACACTTTCATTCTTTCCTTGGATTCAATACGCTTATATGAACACTTTCAAAATGTTAGGTTCTGAATTGTGAAAGAGCAAGTCATTGAGCTCCTCTTCTTCACACCGTCACATGAAAACATGAAGGTATTATCAGAAAAAAGTAATGTGTTCACTGTAAATATCGGTAGATAAATATGCAGTTATCCGATTGTTATATATAAAAGGGCATTCGTAAACAAAAGGCATATATTATTATACGGCTCTACACACCAGTTTAAAGAAGCACGGTAATTGTAGGCATTCAAGAAGGATCCCTTTTTTACTTTCATGTTCTACTTCTTCCTCTTCGAATCTATATCGTTTATTATTATTACGACAATACAGCACACAGTTAACTAGAAAAAAAGGAGAAGGTGGAAGTAGAAAGAAAAATAAAACGTGCATTTTTTCATGCACAATATAACTATATATATGCCTACTTGACTAGAGTTCTTTCTTTCACATCTTTTTTTTCTCTTGATTTTATTTTATGTAAGAAGATGAGGCACAATTTCAGAGAAACCTTTTTTCAAGAAAAGAATGAAAGGCAAGTTAAGTTGAACTTGGGACACGGTTGAAAATGAATGAAGTTTTTGAGATGCTGCTTCTGTTGCTGCGATGTGCTCATTCTCTGCTGGTGAATTACGTACACAGAGCCATAGGCTCTGATACAATTGCTTGGCTTTTTGCTTTCAAATTTGCAGTGAAAGCGAGTGTTGTATGCTGTGTGTGTAAGTTCGGTTAGTAGTTTGGTGGAGGATGAGAAATAAATGTGAACAATGTAAACGGCATATAATAATGCAAGGATAAGGAAACGAGAAAGAGAGAGAGAGGGGGAGGGAGAGCGAAAGGAATTGACGACGGAACGGAGAACGCTTTTGCGAGCACCACTTTTTCCTCCTTCATTCCATCCACTTACACACGGGCTTCATCAGTTGGCAGCGAGAAACGGGAGAGATCACGTTCCATTTTTTCCGTCTCCTCTCTAACTTTCTTGCTTGCTTTTCTTCTCTCTTCTGGCTCTCTCGGTACATGTGGTGCGGAGAAGCATAGTGTTTTCGATTTATTTATTTACATCTATCCATCTGAATTTGTGTTTGACGTTTATAATGTATAGCGTCAAACGCTAGTCAAGTGACACCGGAGAAGAAGACAAGCGAGCAGCACAAAAAAGTGTGGATTGGAAAGCAAGCGGTTGACTTGACTTACTTACAAATCGACGCTTTATTATTATTGTTGTTGTTGGTGTGTAGCAAACAACAGAGTTTATCTTGTTATGTGATATAACGAAAATGAGTGTATGTGAGTGTATATGTGTGTTAGGTCTTTTTTGAGTGAAAGCCGCTGTATTAAAAAATAATCAAACTTTGGGATCAGCAAACAATTGACTGTACACAAACTGAACTACTAGTATTGGTATTTGTGTACATGTATGCAAGTGTAATATCACAATGACATGGAGCTTCAAAGTTTGTTCCAGAGGATTTGCGTCATACTCGACGACGTGGACAATACAAAATTCCTGTTTTGAGTAGCTGTACTACTCGTGTCATGTCGTCAAACTGTTTATAAAAAGATATCTATCTAGTTTATCGAATCAAGGGACTGCTAACTCTTTCAACGACAATGGACATTCTCTTCATCATCATAAAACTGTTTATGAAGAGTTCTTGTGATACAAGTCATTCATATATTTTCAGGTTTTACTTGTTACTTTGTTAGTTTTTCAAACAGCAGTCTGGAACTTAGAAGTTACTTGAGTGCAATCATTGCACTTCAAAACAATTTAAAATATTACAATGATTAATTGATTTGTAATGTCAGCATGTCTGAGGTTTGTTAATTAACTTTTCTCCGAAACTTTCTCGAAGCAAATGAGCAGAGTTAAATATGGGCATAATCATATGTACATATATGTCACTCTCAATTTCATATTCGTGAAGATTTGTTGAACATCATGGTAAATTTGGAAAATATATTGTGCTAGTATTTTGATCCTTTTCGCCGCTGACAATAATACAAAAAGCTGGATTACAAAAAGATAATATTTATTAATCTACCATAACCCTATCCTCATCTGCCATCCCATTTTTTTGTAATTTCTCGAGGAATTCCACACAATATATGTCCACATATATATAACATACCTACTTGAGAGTTCATTTACGTTGGGTCGTCCTCTGTCGTTGAAAACTGATTTGATTTGCTTTAGAAATTGGGACCCATTGTCTGTTTTCTCTTTTCTGCAATCTACACACATATGCATGTACATTGCGCCAGCAGATGTAATGATGTACAGATGTACACTATATACTATGATAGTCCTTTTATAACCCACACATAGTATTATTGCAAAAGTAGAACACTTGTCATTGTCATAACCAATTAAAATTGGAATGACTTTTCCTCTCCCTCTTACTCATTCACCACTCTCGTCAGAGCAACCATCCTCCAGAGCAGTTGACCGTCGTCGTTGTTGTCGTATGTGTGTGTGTGTACTCTGATGCTCTGTGAATTGGATGGCGTGGTATATGTTTATAGAAATACTAATACAATAGGATAGGTAATAGAGTTGACGTGATCTAACGACTTGACTTGAGTCAACTGGCACTGGCATCAGCGCTAGTACCACTTGGTTCGTGTTGTATGGTAGAACAATGCAAGTATCCCATCACACACATATGCGGAAAAAACAAGTGGTGCTGTTGTTGAGTGAGTCCAACCCAACAACTGGTGAGCATTGTGCTCTAGCTTCTATAATTCCTTGTACTTCTGGTTGTCAAGTTAATGAGATACCCTTTCACTTCATTTAATTTCAAAGGAATTCACAGTGTATTATTACTTTTCTCTCCGTCTCTCTCTCTCTCTCTCTTTCCCTCGCAATCAGGCTGATACAAAAACGCCAGCTGTATAATAATATGTATGTACAAAAGTGATAGCGTGAGGGCACTACAGCAGGGCGACACATGAATGGAAACCAAATTAATGCATTGCAATGAAAGCTCATACATGCGACACCACGACGACGACGTGGATGTGAAGCTTTTCGTACTGTCGAACATGGTATATCAGGGAAAATAGAACGAACGAGAGAAAAGACTAGTAATGATTCCATTTCATTCAGGCCAAGAGACACAGAGAAGCTGGCAAGAGTGACGGTGTGACAGGAGCAGGAAAATCCACTCATACAGAATTCAAAACCCAATTGAAGGTGGTGTCATAGTCATGCCAGGCCTGCATCAGAGAGAAAGCAAAAGAGAGATGTGATGCGATGGTGGAGATGATGATGTTGATGGGTATTATTGTTATACTGATGTTTTGCTACTCTTTCTATGATGAGGTGAAGCGGGTCAGCATATTCGTGTGGTTTCACAATGGTCATTTAGCCACAGGACGAGTGTGATGCGAACGTTACGGCGGTGAATGCAATGTGCTACCACTATTTTCACAATTTCTAGGGCCACTTTCACTCTATTGCATGCAAACCAGATACCATTTTTTTTCTGCCGTTGTGCGGCTGGCTCTTCTGGTCTTCTCAACCCTTTTCTGTGGTGAAGTCGTGACCATGTTAATGGCTGTTCTCATAACGCGCTCATTTTCGCTAACTATCAGGAGATGCCCTTGTTTTATTTAACTGCAGAGGAAATTGCTTTCTCCTGCTCTCTGTCGCCCTTTCTGCTACACATCTTATTTATTTTTAGATTTTATTATGGTGGGTACATATGTATGTACCTCACTTGGGACACACTATTATATCCTTTTTTGGTTGTTTTTTTGCAAAAAAAAAGGAGGCTAAAGAGTCTCTTTCCGTCTCTCTATAAGTCTAGTATGCTTGACTATAGCCATAAGCATCACCACACTGATATCATTGAAAACCAACAAGCATTTTTAGTGGCTTTCGAGCTCTCTTGCACTTTTTATTTTCACTAAACTTCCGTTTTATATATTTGCATTGTATTTTCACGGACAATTTTCTTCTGGAAAGATTATATTTTTATTAATAACAATAAAAAGGCTGGACCAAACTTTTCTCTCACTGTCTTGCTGTCCCTGTATATTTGCTTTGTTCTGACGTTCCTTCGTTCTCCGATACATTCAAAAATAATATCAACCATAGCACACTCAAAGCAACATAGGCATCTCTCTGATATTTTATGAGTGCAGTCATTTATGATTTTTCCAATTTTGTCGTAGCACAAACCACAACAAAAAAGGGAGACTTAACACCATCAACTTAATTTAATTCAGACAGGATTCATTTTCAACCTCTGTTGTGCTATAGATGTAGTAACTATGCGGTGTAGTATCATATGCAAAAAAAGTACTTTCCTTTTCAAGTAATAAACATGCATGTGCGTGTATGAAAAGCATGTATGTGCATGAATGAAAATTCTTTCACTGAAGCTAAATAAGCAAAAGAGTGCGGTCTAGTTAGAAGAGTGAAAAGTTTTCGCCGCGGAAATTCATAACCATGTCATCTTTTTTATTCCTTTCTAATGTACTCATTTATGTTTGCTCACTTTCCTGTATCCCATGTATGTGTGTAGAGTGTGTTGAGTGCTGACTGTTCTTTCATTACATGGTGACTTTTCCCAGTTTACTTTTTTATGTGCTATGCTGCATAAACGGCAACCAAATTCCTGGGTATGCCGGTTAAATACTCCGCTGTTCAACTGACAGTGAGAGCCGAATAATGAAGGGAAAAGACAAAAGAATTGCGACGTGTACAAAACCTACATTTTTTTGTATTCTGGTGAAATGAAGTTGTGTTGTAAAGTTGTAGACATACATATTAATGGTGATATATACATGTTCTCTAACTATATCGCATAGGTACATATATATTATGGTGCTACATTATGTATACATCAAATGTATCTATCTTTGTCATTGTTATTTGCTCTTTTTTTTGGTGAACTAACTGTAGGCTAGGTATATTTTCCTTTTTTCTTCTTCCCGTCTCTCTGTCTGTATCCATGGGCCCTGTGGTAATAATATTGGTGGTAGTATGTCTAGAAAAGCATGACGACGATACGCGATGTACCAAACCAACTCAACTTGTTCATATAACTTTTGTCTTATTTTATTGAAAATTCTCCCGCCACTCAAGTTGCATAGGAATAGGAGTACAGAAAAAAGGAAACGTGTCTTGTGTTATTTTTCTTCTTCTTCCTTTCCTTAAAAATGAATGTGCATGCATGCGTGTTTGTAGGTATAAATTTTGAAATGTATGTACTCTTTTTTTAGTGCAGGCGATGCTACAAAATATACATACACACAGGAAACCAAATGCATTAAAAAATGGTAGAATACTTCTACATAACACAGCAGACACGCTCATTCGCTATGACAACTCTTGAATTGTATGACAGGTCTCTTGATAAATGTTGAGGGTTTCGTATTCCCGGCAGGTTGTTCATTCCCTTCATATGGATGATATGATGCCATGGCAAGTAAGAAGAAGAATCACACAAACACACAGCTTAAAAAAATGTATATATGGGTGAAAGTATACATATATATTGTACTTTCACCGTAGCATCGTCGTCATCATCATAATAACAAAAGAGAAAGAAAAAGACCGAACCGCCTTCATACACAGTACAGCAGCAAAAGTAAGTATGATGCTGCTGCTGTTTGTATGTATATAAAATTTACACAGTACACAGACTCACATGATCATGATATATGTATATTGCATATTACATGGTGGCAACAGAAGGAGCAGTAAGAAGGGAGCAATGTGTGTGCTTTCTGAGTGTGTGTATGTGGTAAGTTCATGAATGTAAAGAAAGAATGGAATATACATTGGTTATGAGTGGTTCAAGTAGTAGTAATGGTGGTGGTGTAAAGAAGAAAAAAAGGCTGAAGGAAAGTGAAAGAACGTATGACACTCTTTACTCCGTCGTCTTTTTGAGTATGAGTCGAGGTGGTGGTGTTTTTGGTACAGCGATTACCCCATCTCATATTCCCTCAACTCAGCTCAGGAAGCAAACGACACGCGGAGAAGTCATTTATACCAAGACCATCAGCAGAATAGCTGATGATGGATGTGAATTTTTTTTCGCCTTTCACTGTTTCACTCTGCGACTGCCTTCCTTTGTACTTATGGGGCATGGTGTGGCGCACAAAATACGACTACTCTCACGCCACCACCATCATCATCACTATTGTCGTCTTCTAGTTCTTCTTTTTCTGGGGCTTTTGCTTCTGTTGCTACTCTCGTAGGTGAATGTTGTCACATTCACAGCCACCACTACCGTCACAGAACCCATCAACATCCAAGTCCTCCATTTTCAGTCTCTGTCGTCTCTCTACTCTTAAAATGGTGTGCATTATGTTTTATGATGAAGATGGCCCCTGTTCAAGTGTACAAACCAGTAAGAAACTATAAAAAATAGGAAACATGTATATGTAAGAATATTTGTAACACAATGTGTGTTTTTGTGGTAGGTATAGTTTGTGTACAAAACAGGAAAAAGGAAATCTAACAATTTTCAAGGAAAGCTTACTTATATAACCTGCTGTTGTAATAATAATAGTGACATTTTCACACCACCAATATCACAGCGAACGAGAAAAAAGCGTCTAATGGGATATACAGAAGGAATGAAAAAAGGGAAAGTCTACATGAAATGCACAACATACACGTGGTGGTGATATTATTAGTTTGTTATAAAATGTCGTGTGCAATTTTTATATTGAAACATTTTCTGTTTTCGTTGTCCCATCTCTGTCTTGCTTGTTGTGTACTTTTCTCCATTTTTTATCCTACGAAGAGTGAAAATGTCACGTTTCTAGTAAAGCACATACTTCTCATTCTCACTACCTGCTACAATATTAGTAATCATGACAAATATTTTTTCTTTTACTTTCACTTCAAAAATATGCTGGTCTGAGTGTAATCTTCATTTTTTATATTTTCTATAATTGGCTATTTCACCGGAAGGCTCTTGATCGACGCGCTTCAACTTGGAAGTTTTATCTTGTTCCCATTTGCTTAGCTTTTTGAGAAATCGAAAATTACATTTTATATACAATGTTATATATATAAATGTAGACATTCGCACTGGGTTTTCCCATATTTTAAAGCATATTTTGCTGGGATTTTTTTATAGAGAATTCATTGTGAACTTTCTGTCGCCATAAACGTCGCATTTACGTGACATTTATGTAGACAAAAAGTATATTAAAATAAAAATACAATTCTCAGAAATAAACCGTAATAAACGTCGTCGTAGCTGCCCAGTATGAAAATCAGTTGTGACTTTTATGGGAACGGGTGCCAATTTTCTGGCTATTCGGCGGGGAAAAAAACGCAGACTGCAAAGTAGAAAGTGTTACTCCTGCAATATTGCATGTATACATTATGGAAATTTCGTTGTATAAAATATACTATGAATTTTTGCATCTAAGTATGTGTTAGTCAGAGATGAGTTGAGAGGATGTTACATGTTGCATAATAAGCTATTACATACACTATGCAGAAATGGGAGCCAAGTGTAATAAATATATGATGAGCATCCAGCACTCTCTCAATATTATATGCTGTCGCTTCCATAGAGTGTAATAGTAATGTGTATTGACACGTCAACGAATGGAATGCTCGTCTTGAAAATGGTTTTATGCAACTTAGTAGAATAGAATGAGATTTTCTGTTTTTTTGGTCGTCTCCAGTACTTTTTAAACGTGCAAAGAGGATTCGATTTTTCCCTTGCCTTTTAAGTTTTCTTTTTTTACAAGATTTCAGTGGAATTACTTCATTTCCAGTTAAAGTTCACTTAAAATCGTTTTTCTTTTTAACCTTACTTATATTTGAATATATTTAAGTCTGAAGTACTTGTTGATCTAGAAAAAAACCTTAAGCATCCGGGTAAAAAGTGAATTACAATTTTTTGAAAGTTGTCCAAAAAGTTTGGATATTTAGTTGCTATATGATTCTAAAGTTTAATTTTTTGGTCGGATATGACGTGGCTCCGTACTTTAAGTGTGCATACATAGTTTAAAATTAGATGAGAATAATACTTTCTTTTAGTTATGCTGGTACGTTTATTTCTTGGGTTGGTTGACTTGACATGACTACTGACTTTTACATTTTCCAAAGAAGTATGGACATAGAGGCGGTGTAGTGGTGGTGGTACAAGTATTTAAGCTTGTTAGTCCAAAAAGATCCCATGAGGAAAGAGCATGATGATGATGCGATGCGTCCTCTTCGTCTTATTACTACGATGTTGCCTTCCGTGGATTACCTATAAGATATACATACACATTTTCAGATGAATATATTATGAAGCATAATGCATGTGTATACTAGACATACCTATACTTTTATATGTAATCGTTTGAGCGCCTCTTTCTCTCTGATTGCAAGAAGAGATTTAAGTAATAAATTTTGCTGTTCCCTGCCGCAGCATCAAGTTCTCTCGCTCATATGATGATGATATTTGCATACACGAAAAGTTTTTCATCTTTTCCATTTTCAGTGAAAAAAGAAATCTCGTTTATATATTAAGAAGAGGCTCCTCGTTATCATCATCAATATTGTTATGATCGATTTAATCGTTACGCAGGAATTTCACCAGTGGTTGGTTCACCATCATTTTATTTTAGCTGTGTTAGCAGTAGTGAAAGTAGTAGCGATTGTAGCAGCATCGGTTTCGCTTTTTCCCTCATCTCATTTTCTCCTATTCGGTTTCCTCATTTTGTGTGGATTGTGGATATGAAATTGCATAAGATCGCCTATGCAACAGCATTCATATACATGCCTAAGTACGTATATATGTATATCTATGTGCATAGTTATGAAATGTATAAGGTATCGTTTGAACTACTATTGAATTTTACATTGCTTGGCTGACTGCATACGCAGTACACAGTGTGTACGAGTAATCTTATTTCATGCACGAGATGGTAAACCTACTTATTTTTAAGACTGAACGACATGTCACACGACAACGACAACGGGGACGAGAAGGCTGAAAGAATATGGTTGTTTTTATGAGAATTTCAAAGACATTATTGCCAATGACATGTGTTTTACCTACCTTCCAACTACCAGCAAGTCTCGCACAGTTTTTAACCTGTCTGTAAACTCTCCCTATGGTATGGTACAAGTGTTCTTGTATCCATATGCTCATGTGAAAAGGTATAGAAATACACATACATTACATAATCATCCATGAATAACCAGAAAAGTGGAGACTCTCAACTCCACTCACAAGCTCAAGGCTTTACTTGTTTTCCCTTTACCAAAAAAAATATATGAAGCAACAGAGAGCCCATGTTATGAGTTTCGAAAGAGGAACTACCGAAAATGTTGCCTTTCTGCTGCCAAGTCTTGCGCCAGATTGCATGGGAGACTGGTAGAAGGATGTTTGCATACATGTACCACCACGAAGAACGACGACCATCATCATTTTCATCATCATCGTGATCGTCATCGTAGAAAGATGAAGTAGGGGACTTGTTTATATTTCCATATTAAGCAGAAATTGTGGTTTTTGTCAGAAAGAGGAGACCAGACCAGAGAGAGACCATAAGAATTGCTGCGAGGGAAGCAGTTGTAACCGAGAACCATTGCTAAAAAATATGCTACAGGATATATTCTAGTATACTTAGAGAGGCCCACTTGCATTTATATATGATATACTGCTAACAAACTAACATAAAATCAAACTCATAAGAGAGGTGAGTTAGTTTTGAGAAGAAGAGAAAGAAGGAAAAAAGTTGAATCAGCAACCACTTCCCCCTCTTTGTACCTTTTCTTCTTTTTCCCCCGCATCTTTCACAAGTTCCTCAACTCACAGTCAACACCACCCCACCAGCATTATTACGAGCTATGTGCTGGGGTTATGATGAGTGAGTGGGCTTTTGTTTTTCTGGTGAAGGAGAAGCGTGCGGTTCTCATTTTCCTGGAAACAGAGAGGATGTATTACAAAATATGTTTAAATACCAAGTGCTTACTTATGGCTCACAGTGCATTGATAGATGTAGTTTGTCACTACCACCACCAAACGCTGCAAAATTTGGTTCCGTTTTATTCGTCTTTCAATGTTGATCATTATTATGGTGACAGTCCAAAGAAAAGAAGAAGAGGAATAAGTCGTGAGAGAAGAAAAGGGGGCGCGTTTACCATATTTAGTTCAACTTCAGTGAGCACATTTTATTCCTTTTTGCCTTCTTGTTCCAAAGAAAAAGTTTATCTGATATGAAAATAATGGCCAAATATACCGTGTATACATGTATAAAGCAAGGTGAAAGTAGAATAATCATATGTCTTTCGTCCATACACGGAAGATTGCAATTGCATTTCGTCGTTTGATAGTAAATCCTGCAGTGATGTTTAGAGCCCTGATAGGGAATCGCCTTTCTTTTTGCGCGCCAGACATATCTATAAATTCATCAGCAAACAGCAACGATAGCAAACGACTCGCACTGCTACTTACTCACTTTCATTCACCCAAGAGTTGAGTGAGAAGCTTCATAAGAAAAAAGAGAGGACGACGGACCATCTGAAAAAGATGAAGAACAAAGGCGCCCATAATAGACACAAAACATACATACTCTTCCATTTATTTTTTCGAGTGGTGGTGTTATTAAGAACGTTCTCTGGGAAATATAATATGTACATATATGAATAAGAGTCAGGGAAAAGGTCCCAAATGTGTTTTTTGACCGTTAAATTTTGTACATGTGCTTTAAATGCTTGTAAGCATATCAATTAAAGTAATCAACTGAAGTTTGCATGCAAGATAAAGAATGTTCTGACGCTTCGATTGATATAAAGTTTACTTGCCGACTGCCACTGGTACGTATACAGGCGCATGAAAACCGCAAACAAAATTTAACGGTCAAAAAATAAATATGGGACCTTTTCCCTGACTCTTACTCATATGCACATTGCAGTTATGTATGACAAAACACAAGGGAAAGAGTACGTAGGATTTTTGCAAGTGACTGGTTAAAGTTTTTAGAGGGATTATTTCGAGACACGAGTAGGAGACTAAAGAAATATTCTGTTGAAAATAGAGAAAGCACGAAAACAGAATGTACAAGCTGTCTTCATGTTCTCTCCTCTCGACCATGTTTACGAACAATATGCATAATATTCTTGAAAAAGAGAGAGAGAGAGAATCGCAGAGCCGTTCTCGTCATTTTCTTATTCTACTTGTTCTTATATCGTGGCTTGCTAGCTCCTTTTCTTCCTCTCGCTCTTTTACCATAAAGCAACTCGTTTAAAATAAGTGAAAGGGGAAAAGAAGAGGTGAATTGGATTAATGATAAAGTCGGGAAAAAAGAAAGTAAGACTGAAGGAGAAAGTTAAAGTGAGAATGTAAAGTTGTAGTGAATTTGGGCGTTGACGACAGTTTTCCTTGTATTCCACCACCACTTCACTACTACGAGCATCTGCTTTTGTTGTGTTTTACTCAAAAGTAAATGCTACTCTGTTCTGTTGAAAGAGTAAAGCAACTTATATTCATGAAGTTGGAGAGTTTTTGACTCTCGGTACGAGAAAAAGTGGGTAAAACAAGAGCAAATAGAAAACACACAATACACATTTAAAAACACAGATGATAAGATATACAAAAATAGAGACACATGCTCATATTTATATTATTTTATAAATATCATAATAATATGCAAAAAAGATTTTTTCAAGTATAATAATACCATTGAAATCTCCTCCGACTACTTTGAATCGGAGTTGGTTATTTTTACACAACAACTTGCCTTTTCCATTTTATTTCTCATAGTCAACACACAGTCAACTGTAAAGTACTTTTCCTCTTTTTCGCTTTTCAAGAGAAAGTTCGAAAATAGTGGAGAATGGTGGGAAGGAGATACGAACAGAAAAAAACTAGAGAGTCAGGGAATCTTATTCAAAGTTCTTGAGCTTGAGAAGAAGAACAAGTGAGAGGGAAAAATAAGCAGCAACACTCCCCAGTGGGACAAACTGTGTACCGGAAAATACCGGTAGTTTTGCTTTACACCTACTCACACATAACTGAGTTTTGTACCTTACACTGCCCACTATTATGTACATATGCATACATGTGCAACTTGGTTAGAGAAAATGGTTATAAACGAGAGGACAGAAAGCTATTATATAGGTATTTGACGTACACATGTACCAAGCCATTTTACTACATCCGAAATCCTTTCACATTTTCCTTCTAAACACATTACTTCACAAACATTTTTTTCTAAACAGTGATAAAACAGGGGTAAATATCTTCATCTTAAAACTGAACAAACTTTTTAGTTTTTCTTTTTTTCTCAGAGAACTAACCTTTTAATAAGTATGGTTTTCTTTAAGAAAAAACAGGTAGCAGTCCCTTGTACGATTTGAGGGTGGGAAAATAAAAAAACCTATTCGTCAATTTCTTTACTGTTTTTTAACTCGCTTTTGCTCTTTCTAGTTCACTTATTCCCACGGTAGTAACCGCATACGACCTATTTGAATGAATGACTACTACACTGGCTGATTCTCATGTGTACCTTTTGTATTGCATAAGTTTTTTTTCTTATAGATCTGACCATGCTGCGTTTTGGTTTAAGATTTCCATTTAACTTTAACCTGAAACTTTTTTCTGTAGCTATTTCTTTTATTTTCACCATCCGAGTTTTTACATCTGTGTGAGTCAGTCATGTATGTAGGTTGCTTCCATTACCACGTAACCATGTAAAAATAAGTGTGAAATAACGTTTCACACTTTGAGGTTTGCTGATTTCCACTTCTTCGTCTTGCTCTTGCCTTCCTCTTTTCATAGTTGCTCTATTATACAATTTTCACCTGAAACAATCAATGTTGGTATGTGTGTGGTTGGGATGATAGTAGTTATGTGAATAAGCGTAAAAACAAAACAATGACATAAGTGTAAAAGGTGTGAGGTTTTTTCTGTGTACAAACGACTATAAAACTACTTGAGTGTGAATGTTTTGTTTATATTATCACGTTGCACCAGCATACCACCGCCGTCACATAACAAAGACCATCATCATCACAATCATCATCTTGTGTATACTCTTGTGCTTTTCACGTTTATGTGTATGTCTGCCTATTACACATGAAGTAAAATCGGCAGAGGTAACCTCGACGGCCTCAACTTTGATTTGCTTGAAGTGCTTCCCTGTTTACCATTGCTTTTTTACTATTTTTCCCTTTCTCCTTCGCTGCTTTCTTTTTTGCCGCTTGTACACATGTTTCAAGTAACCTCTTCCTGCAGGGGAAAAACTTGGCACCACGTAATTACTAGTAAGGGATTCCCATGTTGGTAATTTTTTAAACCAAAGCACACCTTCCCACTTTCACACCGTTAGACCTCCATTATGTGAAGTAGAAAGCTTGCTGCTGAATCCGCAAAATGGCGTATTCGCACGTAGTTACTTTTTCTCGTAGATATTTTATGAAATGTGTGCTGTGGTAAGGTAGCCTTTCTCTATGTTTACTAGAGTGCTAGTAATGGCCATCATATAACCACCTATCTACTAGAGCTGGGAGTTTGAAATTTTCGCTTTACCTGCTGCAACTGTAACTGCCAAAATCTGGCCTGCGTGCCCATACCTGCCTGCTCTAGTTTTACGAAAATCTCTACCTGTACCCGCAGGTAACTGCAGTTACCTGCCAATATGAAAAAAATTGTTTTTCAAGCACAATTGTATGATCCCGCTCAAAAAATGCTTCGATAATTCAATGAAATGTGTTAATATT
>JAQFXM010001729.1:0-29589 GCA_034693345.1 Entomobrya multifasciata | reverse complement strand
GCTTTACAAAAATGAGGCAAAAAAGATTTTTTTGAATTTTGGCCCAAAAATGGCCCTTATGGCAAGTAGTCCTTTGTTCTAATTTACTTGTTTCACAACACCAAAATGCAAATTATAAATTAAAATCCATTGCCTTTCAAACTTTAACCAAATTCTACTTAAAAGTGCACGTAAAATCAATTTAGAGTCAAAATAAAAATAAACCTTGAATTCTTGTGTGGGACTAACATTTGATTGTCATTAGGTCATACCAATTCTTAAATGACTGAATAGGTAAAAAAAATTAAAACCTACCCCTCCAATGTTTAAAAATGGCACATTGACTGTATATGTATGTATATATCTTTAGGAGGAGTATTTTTCCTTGTCTGTCGTGTTGTGTGTTGTAAATTGCATTTTTAAAATCGGTAACCGTAATTGTGAAAAAATTAAAAACAGAAAAATTATTTGAACATGTTAAAAAGAGACAAGATTACCTACAAGAAAAATGATTCCAATTTTTAATTATAATACATGACTCATCGTACGTGTACCTCGATTATCAACACATTAATACATAAAATAATTTATTAATTATTAATTCTGCTAGTTAATCACGATAGTGTAATGTGTAGTTCTGTTTCTTATGAATTACGATTACCCATGTATGTACTTA
Organism: Entomobrya multifasciata; assembly: GCA_034693345.1. NCBI lineage: Eukaryota > Metazoa > Arthropoda > Collembola > Entomobryomorpha > Entomobryidae > Entomobrya > Entomobrya multifasciata. The sequence continues at coordinate 28,934 of JAQFXM010001729.1, read as the reverse complement.
TGCTATATATCTTCCTTTAATTTTCAGGAGGAATCCAAAAATTATTATCTTTGAACTAAATCTTTGAGATCTGACATGACCATATTCATTTCGCTTAAAATGAGTCAATACAGTAAGTTTATACTTGCTTACACACTATCATGGATTTAATATTATGGTATTTGGATATCAATGATTGTTCACTTATTAAAACGTACAAAGCTAAATCTTAGTTTTTAAATTAAGAATATAATAGTCGATAAATACAAACTTACATCTATTCGCATAAAAGTAAATGACGACATGTTCATTAACATAATTTACATCACGTCAATCGCGCATCTTTTGGATAGTTTTAAGGTGTGCAGTTTTACACCAAATATATAAATTAAGATTATACAATATCCTTTTGATACACATACAATTCATTATAAATAAGTTTAATTTTAGATCGACATAAATATAGTTTATTAGGGAAATTTGTTTGTGCTACCGGCGATGTTTGACCGATAGGTCAATCACGGATCAGGATACTCCAATCACAGGTGCAGGTGCTGGAGGATTATTTGAATTGTCTGAAGACTTATTTGAGATGGGGTTATCGTTGTTATCCCTTCTATCGCGATGATGATGTTCTCTATCACGATGACTGCTTCCCCCAAGTCGAGAGTGTGATTTGTGAGAAGAAATATCACCAAGTGAGGAACTTGAACTTCGTCCGCTGCTCAAAGAGGATGCAGATGAGGAGGATGAGGAAGAAGAGTTGCACTGACCCGTTAATTGATTAACGCTGAGAGGATTGTTGATATCGTGAGGATTGGCTCCTACTGGATTCCTCCTGGGAAATGCATCCTTGATACCGATTGGGAATGGAAAGGGAATATTAAGATTAGACGCCGCAGCAGTGTTGAAAAGGTGACCCAGGCCAAACCCAAGGTTTGCAGAGGGATTGTGATGGTGGTGATTGTTTTGTAGGTGGTGATTGGAAAATTTTAGGGATGACGATGGGGAAGGATTCGAGGAAGATGACGAGAGGTGTGGGGAGTTCATACAGCCATTGTTTGAGGAGACAGAATTTGAACTAGTGTTATTGGACGTTGTTGTGGTTGTAAAATTTGCTGAACTGGAAACTGGGCGATCGTCAGACATTGATGGCGTCATTGGCGATTGCAGACTAGGTAGTGAGACAGCTGGACTTGCTAAGCTCGCTGGTGAAGGTAGAATACCAGAAGGACTTGTCAGGGCAGGAGAGGGCAGAGACATGCCAGGGGATGTCATAGACATTCCTAATGATCAATTAAAGAATTTTTATTTAAAATACAGTTTCAAAATCATATATACTCATAATGCATATTTTTTATGCAAGTCTTCTCTCGGTTGTAAGGATATTTTACCTGGTGAAGTTAGGCTAAAATTGGGACTAGACATTCCCATATCGGAGGACTTATCCAAATCCGAATCCATCCCACCTTTCGAGTCAGGACTTAATGCTTCTCCAGCGCTACCCACTGAACCAAGAATATCATCGGGACTGTTAACATTTGTCGCGTCTCCATTTCCTTCCATGTAACGAATACATTTCTTCTTCCTCCTATAAAAAACAAATAGTTTACGATTTTTAGCATCCTGAATCAACTATAAAAGTACTTAAATATAGTTCATAATGATAATTAAGAAAATGCATGAAAATAAATGAACAATAATTTCATGCAAAATTTTATAACGTGCATGCTCATAGCCAGACTGATTTCTGTGGTTTATTGGAAAAAACCGTTACAATTTTACAAAACGCTCAACGAAAAACTCATGCGATTGGCAAACCAAATAAAACAAATTCTTATAATTAATAACCAAAACTTTTGTACTTATCTAAAAATACTACATAAATTTTCGCATTAACGAAAAGGTACGCAAATAAAAGGGTACATCGATACAGTAATAATTTCTACGAACTTTCTTCTAATACCTCTTCTTTAGAAAGAATATGTTGGTTGACCTTTCTCTTTGAATGAAGCCCGTGGGATTCAATTATGACGTGTGCTTTATTAAATATTTTTTGATTGATCATGTCTTCGTACTTTTAACTTAGCAGACCGTAGTGTAGTTTACAAACTAAAATGAAGCTATAGCTGAGAAATTTATTTGGTAGAAAATGTTGGCAGCAGGTGGAGTTCTGTTGTCCTTTAAATATGACTACATATAATGTATGTACATAATCGGAGAGAATTTATTTATCACAGACAAATGAAACTCATGAATGAAAAAAACAATATTTTGGCATCCACGAGAACCCCTTTTTTATTTGAAATCACAATTTATGTGAAATATCTACATGTAAAACTTTCTTTCACATTGATTTTCTAAAATAGCCTGAGTTGGGAAATATTTTGGACAACGGCGGCAGCTACAGATTCACATAAGTTGGTTCAGGGAGGGGCGATGGGACAGCAACCCCTCCTCCATGTCCATGACCATGCAGGCCACCATGATTATGACTATTTCCATGACCGGAAAGTGCATGTGAATGCGCTAAGGAATGGGGATGATGTGATTGTGGGGGTGGTGGTGGTGGAAGATTTGGTTGATTATTTGTTCCAGGTATTGAACCCATCATGCCCCCTATACTACTGTTCCCAGTGTTGCCAGTATTGGAACTGGAATTCTGACAACCATTTCCCTGCTGAGGTGCATTGTTATTATTATTATTTGTGTGACCATTGTTTAATGGTGATGACCCAGAAACGGGGGATGACATTAGCACATTATTATTTGCTGCCGCGGCGGCTGCTGCTGCAGCAGCTGCCACAGATGTCGACATTCCATAACCAGTTGCGGTTAAAAGGTTGAGGGGGCCTCCATGACCTTGATCCGGGCTGCTTACGTACATTTATACATAATACACGGTCATATTTAATTACTACGATTAGGATTACATTTACATCACAACAAAATCATCATTATCATCACTGTTTTCTACAAAAAATTATGTTGCCTGTTTTTTCTTTATCGTTTTGAGTGAGTGTTCCAAAATCAATGTATACCAGTAAAAGCTAGTATCTATATCATGTGTATTTTTTTAAAAGAAACTGATGGGCAACTTCCGCATTTTAGTGAAATTAATATCACGCTTAGTTCACACTTGCTATTTGAAGTGTATAGGCCAAGAAGACACGGACAAGGAAAACAAAAAATCTCACATCTACATTATAATTTTTACTGCAAAAAAAACTTCAAAAAACTATTTTTTATATAAATGCATGCATGGTACAAAAACGCGGATTTACAGTGTATCTAATAATTAATATTAATACAACTTTTAAAACTTAAAATAAAAATTTAATAATTATAGAAATATTCTAAAACTAGCATTTTCAGCGATATCAATACTAATTTAATGACTAGGAGTTCGTAAATGTGGTAAAGTCGCCAATCTTTCAGACACGACTTTGTCTCTAAAAGGTTACTTTTTTGGGTATTATATATCCATACTAATAATGAAAAATATACTGACTAGCGTTTCAACTAAAACATACTAATAATCAAGAAATATATTTTTAGTTTATCTATAAAACCAAACGTGAGTTTCAGAAAATGTGTCATGCCAGTCAGGTTAGTCCTGGCTGTCCATTTCATTAGAAAAATTAAAAACTACAACATATCAAAATCGGAAGTGCCGAATTAATAAACACATTGATTTCGGACAGTTTTTACTAAAATATACAACATGACCTCTCTCAATCAATAAAACATTAGAGTAATGATGATAATGATAAATGACATGTTGTGATACACAGCAAAAGCTTCCACATTTTTAAAAACTATTCTTGCGGTCAACCAAACATATTCATTCCAATGAGACATTCCTTTTTTAATCCAATGCTATTTTCAATAAACTCACGCAGCAATTAACCTATATAGGCAAAAGCTATTCGAAATGTGCTAATTTGCAATTTTAGTGAAGATTAAGTACACAAGTACAATCATGAAGAGCAACAACACGATTGTGTTGTGGGAAGACACATTTTCTGAAAATAATGCCCGGAAAACATATAACCAAATTATGCACCCTGTACACCTCGTCAATTTAACCTTATATTTTTATGTCAGAGATTTTAATTCATAATTGTGCCAATAATAATAATAAAACAACTTTTGATTATAAGTAGATATATAGCTGATAGCATGACAGGCATAATGATAAAGTAAAAATTGTATTTTTGAAACGCGTTAGCCGAGCATAGAGCAACATTCCTTTAATCATCCAAAAAATGATAACCAAAAAATGAAAATCAAATGAAAAAATATAGCAAGCACATTCTCATTCTCAAATATATAACATTGAAGACGGAAAATAAATTACAAATTAACTTGTTCCAGAACACCACCTCGAAAAATGTTGCAAAAATTTTCAAGCGAATTTTCAATAAAATTTTGGCAGTATATAAAGTATAAACAGTAATCTATTTTTTTGTTCGTGTCTTCTCACAAATTAGGCCTAGGTACACTTTTGCTTTAATACACAACAAAGTGGAAAAAGAGACATTTTCGCAAAAGAGAAAGTTGTCTCGTTTTTTCAATTCATTAGAAAATCTTTCGTGTTAAACTCTACAAAAAAGGACTTAATCCTTTAATACTATTTGTTTGTAAGTTTGGGAAAAGCATCCCTAAACATCAGAGCTAAGTAGCGAACTTTGTAACCAGTCTTTTTATAAGTGTTAGTGTGAATGCAGTGATACTGAAACAAAACAAGTAATAAGATGTATAAAAAAACGCTGTAATGATCTTACCTGCAAGGTTTGCACCATTGACTTTGTTGATCCAAGCCATATCTTGCGCGACACTTTTTCATGCTATTGCCTGTAAAAATTATGGGAATGCAATATATTAGATAAAATTTCATGTTGCAGGTTAATAACTAAAAAGGATTAAGTGCTAAAGCAAAGAGTAGCAGCGTGTGAAATATAACGACATGTGTGTTATAAGGAGAGCTATGTAAAATTATTAATTAGCTAAAAGCTGAGACAGGATAGTTTTTGATAATAAGGAGAGGGTAAGGAGTTTTAAAGGTAAAAAATCGTTAATCCATTTAAAGAAAAAGAATACAAAAAAGAAGATCGATATTTTGTGTGAATTCATTCATAATAATAATTTTGTGTTCATCATCAGATCCAACCCATCGGTTTAAAGTGAAAACCTTGATCACCCGAAAAGTAGTTATATTTATAATAGTAGCTGGTATATATATACATTTATGTAAGTAATTATGTGTAAGTTAAACCAGAGTATATCCAATGTTTTGGTAAATTTTGTTATTAATTTTGGAAAAAATTATATATAATATATACGTTTCGTCTCAATATTGATATTTTTGAAAGGGATAATAATTTACGTGAATAATATGTGGGAGCCCAGTTTATAAAAAAGCATAAATATAATATATAATTATTGCTAAAGATTGGTGAAAAATGGAAAAACAAGCAGATAAAAATGTCAAATACCTCCTGCTTCAAATTTCTCTTGTTTTTTCTTCCGCTTCTTTTCATGGTGAGTCCTACTTTGAGCACAAGACCAATTGGGATACATCTGCATATGTAGTTGTCTTTCTTTACGTGCTAACTCGTAGTATTTCGCTTGTTCTTCTCGACCTAGTGCGTGCCACTACATATAATATATACAAAGAGTGCCCCATCATCAATACAAAATGTTATAAAAAGAGAAAATACTTTTTTTGTGTAAAAAAAATCATCTTCATTCTTGTTTGGTTTTCATACTAGTGTTAGCTGAACACTTTGCACCTCTTCATTATCAACTACTTATCAAAAAATGTTTTTATATCAACTATCTTTCCCTGATACTAACGCAGACCATCATAGTAATATAGATATATATTATGTACTTTTTTCGCTGTTTTTTATACCATTTCCTGTTAAAACAATGACCCCCTTCAAATAAGAAGATCAACATGAAAACTGCTGAAGGAGCTTTTGTGCATTGACAGTTTGTAAGCAAAAAACATAACACTTTTCCTTTTAAACAACAAGGCATAAATTTGAACAAGCGAAACCATTATCCAGTTTGAAAAAATGCATGCTACTTGTATTATTTATGTTGCCGTTTTTATACACATTAACTGATGCGTGGATATCCTGTCACGAATTGGTCTCCATTTTTTTACTATTTAATATGACATGAAGCAAATATTTTTATCAAGGGCTCTACTCTACCGATGGGTTGGTCGAATAGCAATTATAAACATTAACAGTGACACAACTACTTGTATTATTAATTTTTTCTTCCCATTTCTTAGTCAAGTTGACATTGACATTGACACATACAAACAATGATATTAATAAATTTTTTTCTTCATATTCTTCCTCTCATCGTCGTGATAAAAAAAGGAAACAGAAATGAAAGGTAGGTAGGAACAGTAGCACATATTTAATTTACAAAAAAATATACGACAAATATATAGAGTACACGCATACTAATATTGCAAACAACTGCGAGAGCATTTTATGATGCTTCTGGAAAAAATGCACAATACCTCCATCGGAAGTTTTCTCTTTCTTTCTCTTCTTCTTTTTAGCACCGTATCCATAATTATCCCTAGCTGACCAACCCGGATAAAGCTGCATGTGGAGTTGCCTTTCTTGGCGTGCCTTTTCGTAATACTTAGCTTGCTCCTCTCGACTCAAAGAGTGCCACTAAAGTCACATATTAGTTTTGTTAGAGATTTTTTTATATACAGACAGATATAATTTTTATATTTTCTTTTGTATTTTTTAAATTGTATACTTGTCTACTGTCCCAATATTTCTTATATAGGTATGTTTATTTATATGTTTACTCAACGAAAATGAAATTAAAAATGCACCGACAACAATAGCAAAATAAAAAACGTTTTCAATTCCTTCAACATTCTTAAAAGACTGATGTGTCGTCTTTTTTTAAGAACAAACATTTACATTTCAATAAAATAAATAAAAAGGAGCTTCTGACTTGTTTTGATTTTAACGGAAACGAAAGTCATTTGCATGTTTTATGGATGAAATTTGAATGTGAACAAAAAAGAAACGAAGAATATCAGAATAATACCATGATGAAAAATTGTACTACAACTGCCAACGCAAGTGGCATATTTTCAGAGGTCTTGGCACAATCTAAATAAACCATTCATACGTTAACGAGCCATCCATTAAAAAGTTAGCATAAAAACGTCAACATGTTCAAAAGAAAAAAGATGTGTTTTCAAAGAAACTATGAATCATGTTTTTTTGAAACTTTTTCTTGTTGTAGCATTTTCCCCAACATGATGTTTCTTATTTGAATTCTCTGTCTATAAGACACAACAAACACCCCTTAAAAATTGTAAGTAGTAAACGGACACGGACGGTGTGGTATTCTACAACTATCACCCTCGACAAACATGTGTATAATTTTATATATAGGTTTTTCTTATATTATTATCATATCATCATCATTATGATATCATCTGCCATGATACATATTACATATCTCATTTTATTTTCTTGTATAAAAACCCCCGACATATATATTTATCAACAACAGGCAGAGAAGGTGCAAAATGTCGACTAGTAGATCGTATAAACAACACAGTTACAATAATATAACAGTATCATGTTTAACATTAGTCAGGAATTTTTTTGCCTCAAAAAGTTGAAAAAAGTCAGTATAATTTCCGCACTCGCCACATCATCGCTATCCACCATCCTCAAAACAACAAAAGGTTGCAGAGAGGAAATATTATGTACACAGGTGTTTAGCTAAAAAAATCAAATAAGATCTTCTACTCTGCATACCCGTGTAAGTATTTTATGGTTTTTCTCCTGTATGTAACATAACATACGAGAAATGTTGTTTTGTGGAAAGTTGCAAGTTTAATTTAATAAGTTTAACATCATCATCATTGTATCGACGTGTGAGCAGAAGTGCCGAATGCGGAAATCAAGACTTTGTTTGTAACTTTTTTGACAGGCTAAAGACTTTGCAGCTTACCCTCCTCCCGAGAATTTGGTTGATTGCAGCACTCTCCTTTAATGTACACTCCGCCACTACTTTCGCCCTCATTTCTTTCATGTACAACATGAAAGCGTTTAGAGGCTTTTTGATGTGCGGCTTCTTCTTTTCATCTGTAGGCAAACACCAAAAGGAAAATTTTTGATTATGAAATATGAGATCCAACAGCCAAGCAAACGTATATCATCATGCTCAAGTCATCTGGCACGGCAGAAAAAAAGCTGTGTTCTTCTTGAGTGGTTTAATGAATTGCTTTGCTTGTATGTTGTGATAATACATGAATGTAATTTATAAAAAAAGAAATAATGTTTTACTACAGTTTTTACTATCAACAACTTTTCGTTACTTACTTTGACTATTTGAAGATTGTCCGGATTCGGAAGCGTTTTTGGAACCATGAGAGTCTGACGATTTGTGATCGGATAAACTAGACCTGAAAAAATATTAAAATTAAAAAAGTTTGTGTAAGAACACGATCTAATCAAAGTTTACAGACATTAATCCTCATCATCATCATATTTTTCTTTTGCTATGCAGACATGATTTTCTTACACAAAGTGAAAGCAGTGTAAATCATATTTTCGCCATAATATGCAAAATGAATACAGTGAAATAATAAGAGATGGAAATACAATAGCTTTTTCCTACTGTATGCACGAGTAAATTTCAATTCTTCTACATACACACCAAAATAATAATAATATGCCATGTACTTCTCTATATTATATTCTAGGAATATTATTAAAACTCATCTAAATATGCATGTATGCATGCTTGAGAAAAATGAAACGAGACAATTCGTTGGCCCATGAAAGTAGAAAATGAGTTTCTAGTCAACAAATAATATTCTTGAACGAACTCTTGCACCCCCTCATTGTACTCTAAAAAAATTCCTGGTGAGGAGGAATCATTCACATTTTACAAAAAAAATATACACAAGTAATGCACTTGTTTTGTATGAAGAATGAGATAGTTAGATGGTGAGTGAGTGAGAAGCACTAAAAATTGGATCTCTGTATATTATAGCTGAAGGCAGTCAGATAATAACGTAAAGACTAAATTATAGAGCCATATTATGCATAATGTATGCCGCATCATGCACGACACCTTTAGTACTTCTTTCCTTCCATTCAGCACATAGCCTATAATCACGTTTTTCAAATGTCTTTTATTATAACATAGACTGAAAAAAAAATAAAGACAGCGTTTTCTACTTCACTTACAACTCGATATTCATCCTCGTTTTTTTCTCTACAGATCGCTTTTATTCATTTCTTTAAAAAAGTCATACATGAATACTTTCAACTTTTCTCTTTTTCGCCTTAGCCACAATATTCTCGCGTAAGTACTCCATGCCATGCATGTGTGCATACTAACTAGAATGTAGTATTCATTAATGTATATGTACTCCACACGTAATAAGTATGGTGAACACATTATGGAAAGGCAATTTGCTAGTAAATAGCTATAATTTCAGCAATAAAACCATTTTCAAATTAACCTGAAACATGCAAAATATGATTATGTCGATTGCTGCATTTATGTATTTATTGGTTTTTGTTGTTCGTGCGCGAGTATGAGAATAGGACCAAAAAAAATTCATCATAATCTTTTTTATGTCTGTTCTCTCTGTGAAAATGTCTTAAATTGTTGCACACCGAAGAAGTTGTGTACTTACTCTAGCATGAAACATGAGCTTTCAAGCAAGTGAGGCGTATATCATGCACCATTAAACATAGAATCATTATTCATGTAAAAATCTGAAGAAGAATGAACAAGAACAAAATGCCTATTCAAACATATTTAGATGATCAGCACAATAATGTGGCGAATGCTTAATGCATTCTGTATGATGATTATATGATTGCGGTTTTAAGAGTATGAAATGAATTTTTTCGCAATGAAAAATGGCGACAAAAAACCATAATATTTAAGATTATCTTTCTCCATTTTGTTGTAATGATTTGAATGAACACGTACCTATGACTTTGATCGAGATGTGATGAGTGATGAGCATCGTGTTTCGAGCCGACTAAAGGGTGACCTAATGCTGGGTGCGTAGGTATACCAGGCCCTTGAAGGAGTCCTCCCGTTGAGAATCTATAAAACTCGCTGTTCGTGAAAAAATGTAAAATTTTAGTAAACATAAGAAAAATAAATGTGGTAAATTATTATTAAAAACCTTAAAATTCTCTGGTTTTCTTCATACCTGGGAAGAGAGGAAGGTGGTATTGACAATGGGGAAGGATAGTTTCGGAAACCTGCGGATGCAGCAGCGTTTCCAGCATTCGAGATCTGGTACATACTTTGGTGCCTGTAAATTAAATTAAATGACATGTTAACTTGTTCAAGGGATCCTCTCCGGCGTGTTTGAATTTTTTCCACTAGTTAATCGTCAGTCATCTCATCTCATTACTTACCATGACGCAGCAACCTGAGATGCTTCGGGTAACCCTGAGTATGGATACTGGACTCCGAAAGGGTACATAGGAGAACGGGATAGTCCTGAAATGAGTTAAACAAAATTACGACATTATTACTTGGTTAACTGTCAATTTTCTTTGAATACTGCTTATTAGCATAGTACTTCATAGACACACACTGTATAACATTATACCACACTTTGTTTCATAATATCATTAAGTTGTCATCTTTGATGGAGACAACATTGCCAGGCACCACCACCACAAGCTCGTAGCAGAGAGGTGTTATCTTTTCATCGCGGTAATAAAAATACTTTTCTCAAGTAGGAGCCAACCACTCAATGAGGTGCTAACTGGCAATAAATATGCAAACTGATTTTTACCATGAAATGAAACGACTTACAGTGCACACCTTTCAAAGCGTGCTTTTAATCTAATCTATTTTAAAAGCTTAATTAGTTATTTACTTTCAATGAGGAGTCATCGTTTCATAAACAAATTCTCATATTTTGGCTCGTTGTTTTTTACAATCGAAGCCGCTTGTCGTCATTAAGAGAAACTTGCATTTTTACTAGTGATCATTGATGCATTCGAGCATTCCATTGATGCAAAATTATGCAGCCTTGTGAAACAGAGCCATTATGCAACCAAAGTTTTATTTACAGAAAATTCACTACTGAGCGTTGAAAATATTTTGTAAAGCGGATTCCCTTCACTTTTCCTCTTTCTATTTCTTTGAGAATATCAACGTATCTTACTATCTGACACAATCTATTTAAAATTCATACAGCAAATGGCTGATGTTCATTTTTTGTGCTAAACTGAAAAAAATGGCGCATATTACAGTATTATCTATTAGAAAAATTAATGTAAACATCCCTTTAGCCACTTTGTGTAAACAGAGGTTTCAAGAGGCTTCCTTTCGTCGATACTTGACTAAAACAAAAGCTTGCAGATCGACGAAAAGTGAGTCGGTTGTTGTTGATGAATAGAGGAATCTATTTTATTAACGCAACATGATGAAAATGGATAAAGTAAAGCAAACATTGAGTACACACAAACTATATACCTATATAATCCACATATATCTATCATCATCATCAATTTATTGATGTTAAAAATGTCTATCAAATGCGACTCTTACATACTTCCACCACTCCTTCGTTCTATTCATATTAGTAAAGTAATGAATCGATGGAATACTGGAAAGGAAACAAAAAACAAGGCTACATTCTTCATTAAAAATTATAGAGTAATTCTGGTGCAATTATTATTAACAAACCTCTTGATGCTTTGGAGTTAGATACTAGCTAGTTGTACTGCTCTGTAGTAAGCTTTTGGTCGATCAAGTAGGATATGCTGATGATGATAACATGGAAGCTGTACAGTCAGCACTTTCTATTGTTTTTACCATTCATCGATTTTTCACCAAATCAAATTGTATAATGCATACTAAGATATTCAAAATATTTCACGGAGAAAGTCACATAATAATCATGTCCTACCGCTTTTTTCATATTCACGAAACAATATCAAATCAAAGATTAATAAAATGACATTACCGTCTTCATTTTAGTAAACACAAAACTTGAATGCGGTAGAAATTTTCATGTTTTTGGCCAAACTACATAAAAAAAATTTGCATCAAGATAATCCATCTTAAATTTATAGCCAACAGAGCACTACTACCGTGGAGGAACATAATCATAATCATGAATGCATCAATCTATATAGCAGGTTGTATATATTACAAATTATATTTTTTGCTGCGCACGTTGGACAGAAAAGCCACTTCATTTTCCCAGGCTTCATGTGGAACACACTTCAACCCGGCCCGATCAACCAAGCGAATACAACAACTTGAGTTTCAAGTGGCCTACTGCATTTGGCTCGAGGGACAGTCTGAGGGAAAAACTACGTTAACCCTTCAACATTCATGCTAACTATGTATATCTTATCCCAATATGCCTGCATTTCACCATAGTACACATTGTGCAGAAGCACATACTCCTTTGCACTTATTCTCATGATGATGGTGGATAAGTGTATGCATGAATGCCAACATATCTCTCCAGAAAACTCTCTTCCATTCACTTATTTAATACACTCTCTTCTGTGTATCTACCGTAACTACATTTTAGAGGAGGAAAAAATGCTTGCATTTAAAAAATTCACATGCTATCGCTGACGATCAACACTCCTCATCAGTGTGATAAAATATGACGATGGGGATGGCTATAGAATGGAAATCCACGAGACTCTTTCTCTCCGGATAATGATAATTACTTGCTAACAACTTGCCATCGACACGTGTTCACTGGATTATATGTATTTTAAAATATATATTTTTTATATACACTTCGCCATAAACCTTTCAGTAATAAACATACAATATATGCTTTTAATCATAATGATAATCAGATCCCCATCACCACAAAACCTTAATAAGAGTTTGATGATGTTGACGAAAGTAAATGGAAAGAGAAGGCGAACAACTGATAGAAAGCTGCGTGGTTTTGGAGAATATTTTTTTCGAGGCAATTTACACAACACTTTTATTAAGTACTTTTGTCAGAGATTGTTTATATAGAAAGCATGAAAAATAAGTCCGACAAACATGTAGAATTTTATATATAAGTATACATTATAATTTTATCATCTGGATCAAGCACCTCTTGTGTTCATGAAAATTCCCAAGATATTCGTAGTAGGAATAATTTGCAAAACAGTTTTTAAAAAATATATTCAAAATTCAGCACAGTTCTGCGCTTTTAAGCCTTTGGGTAGATCGCAAATTCATTCTCTAGTGGAGTACAATACTTCCTACTTTCACTTATGCAATACTTAACTTTTAAGTAATTTTGTACTAGATTTTCTAGTTTTTCTATCTATTTATGTACATATTAATCATCTGGTTTAATCATAAAAATCTAAAATATTCCCAAATCGCACACACAGAAAATACAATCTGATTGACCATCTTTCTTACTTTCTTGCATTGTAAAGTTTTTCTTTAGTATTATTAAAATAATACGAAATATTGCATTGTTGCTTTTGTTTGCTTTATAAAAATAACTAAGTCGGTTGATTTTTTCTAATAAAACTTAAGGATAACAAAACTTTGTGTGTCATCCATTTCATAGAAAATTGTTTCCCGACAAAACTTTCCACTCAGGCTAACAGAGTTTCTTCAGTTGAAGGGGAAAAGAGAGTTGAAATTAATCTGAAAAGGTATTAATTTTTTATATTGATGAAACTCGGTTTTTTTTGTAAGCAACTCGCAATTCTTTTTTGTGTTCAGGTGTATGGTTAGTATACAGAAGAGGTCAATAGAGAAAGCACTGTTGTAAATTATAAGAAATAACAACATAAACTCTTCACATTTAGGATAGAGCCAGCAACATAACAATAATATGTGATGTTTATTGTATAGATCGGAAAAAGAAAAGCACAATGAATGAGCAGTATTAGCTGACTTCCAAACTGCTTACGTTGTTATAGGTAAAATAAATGATGAAGTTTCAGAGAATCCCCTCTTCCTCTTGTTCCTTCCTCGGACTCAATAATACATAATATATAAAAGCTTTATTTCAACAATTTCATTTCTTAGATTTTCTCCTACTCCCTCTTTCTTTTTTTACTGTTTCTCTCTCTCTCCCACCGTATTTTTCCGTCTTCAATTTCATTTCATCTCATCTTCATTGGATTTGTCTCTTTCCAAACTCAACTCTCACATTATTGGATCTGCTGATTTGCCCTTGTCGTTATGTAGCAGTCGTCAGTCAGAAGAATGACTTTTCTACTTAAAACTTGTAAGTGTGCTTGTCGTCCTTCTCTCTCTTTTCGCATCTCAACTCGTACAAAAACATTTCTGGAAGACGACGACAAAAGCTCTTAAAACTGCAGACTTGTACATAATATAAAGACATTATCATTGACGACGACAATCTATATAAGAACTTGTAAAATAAAGTAAATGTGTCGTTTCTCTTTCCGATTTTATACCTAACATTCCAGCTTAAGCTTTTCTTGCTATTTCGTTTTGTTCATGAAAATAAGAAATTTTACGGTTATGTTGTTACTGTCTTCTCCTTCTCTCTGCTTTTCACTCATACACACGGGTCGCCGGAAAGAAGCTTGTCGTGTTTAAAGCTAACAGACAATAAATATATAAAAATATATACTTTTTTGTATTGATATAGTGAAGGTACAATAAAAAAGAGTTGAAGCTACAAATCGTCAACTTTACCAGCGCATCATGGAGGTAGTTGAAAGACAAATCCTATTACGTTTGTCACAAGTCGGATAAAACACATTTAGACTGTCTTCATACTCCTTTTCTTCAACCAACCATCCCTTCTTCGTTCCCGTTCTCAATTTACTTTTTTTATAATGTACTTAAACATATCAATATTCGTGAAACGCCACCAATTTTTCCTATAACACATACAACACACATTTCGTCTTTTTAGTAAATACGTGGGGACATGTAGAAAGAAGGCTTACTAAATATTTCTTTCATCGCAACTCGTTTCGAAAAAGCAACATGAGCACACATCAAATCTAAACAATTCTTATAATTCTTTTTGTGGACTCAAGTGTGTTACTTTGCAGAAAGTACAAAACCGAGCTGACTGATATACTGGGTATAAATGTACATATATCTGAAGCAATATTTGTAGTAAGAAAGATTACGAAACAAATGAACAAAAAAACTGCGTGTTTTTAGTATAGAGAACCAACTTATTGGTAAAAGTTCACCGCAAAATGTCTTCACCGTCATCAAATAATAATGTGGAACTAAAGATAAAAATAGCATTTTAAGGATGTATTTGTTGTCAAGCAGTGTGGCAGTATTATCGGCACAAAAAGTAGCGGTATTATTAATAACAATGCTACTAACAATCATTATCCACAGACCCCTACATCAGGAAATGAGGAGTGTGACTTGTATAATATGAAGCTAATAACCACACAAATGAAACATGACTTTCCTCGATTCTATTTTCCTGAGATGAATGATGATAAAGTGGTGTCGCTCCTTTTCATTAATAACCCGAAAAAGGGCACTGGATCCGTGTCTTTGCTGCTAACATATTATTATAAAAGGCATACAATGCAGTGTAGGCAGGTTATGTCTGTAAATGCACATATCATTTATATTTTTTACGTTCAAATAAAGCATACGGGCTATGGTGATGATGATGGTATATAGCGATATACAATATAATGCATTGAGCTGTACAAAAAATGAAACAAATTGGGGAGCTGAGTGCAGTGTTTCTTGTATCTAGAGAAAAAGTGCCCGTATCCCTGTCAACAAACTAAAATAAGGAGAAAAACGGCTGATGCCATATGCGCAAATTAGGCCAAATAAGCCCATATGTAAAAAATCATGTTTGATCAAACATTGAAAAGTACACGACATATCATAACATATCATTAATGTATATAATAATGTAATAATTTGGTTTATTTTCGTGTAAAGCTATAAATAACATAAAATAGCACTACTGTATTTATCAGCACTCTCAGTTAAAAATGCGTATACAGCCGTTGGACAAGGGAATGTTCAAAAAAGTAGGAGTGAAGTACAGAAAACAAAAAAAACGACATTTCTTTTCCATCTTGCATAATCTTTTAGCATATTTGACAAATGATAGGAGTAATAAAGTGTATGATATTTTGTATGCACCTTTGCAAAACATTGAAAATCGATGCAGGCGCCAGAAAATCCATAAAAATCCAAGGAAAGCAAATAAAAATGATTGTAAAGTGGTATGAACCAGAAAATGGTGAAAAAAGTCATGACTTTTAATGTCTTGTCGGAGATAAGAAAGGGATTATCAACTTCTGTAGACTAATGTCTAGTTAAAGCGTACAATCGAAGTAAAGGGGGAGGGTAAATCCCTCAGTAGTAAGCCCGGCACAAGGAAAAAGTTTTCAACTTTCCTCGCTGCATCATCAGTTTTCCTTATAACACTTCACACTTTTTTATTGTGAGCAGGGATACCTACATAATGTGTGTACATAGTAGTCAGTCGATGAGATTTTTTAAAGAGATGGGTAGACATCGATCAAGTAACGCACAGGAAAATGAAATCAAATGAAATGGCAAAGAGCGACGGGTGGGCGTCAGACGGAAAGAACAAGGGAAGTAAAAAAATCTATTGAAAAGTTCTCTAGGTCGGCTTCACTCACAAAAAACTTAAATAACCAAAGGACACACAACTTATTGTACCATCAAGCGAGGTTTAAAAGTAAATAAATAGTTGCAAAGGCAAGCATGCACATCACAAGTATAAGTAGAGAAATGAGTAAGAATATAAATAGTACATCTAATACATGTATCCGAGGAAGTGGAAAGGAAATACCTGTATCGTAAAGTAAAGGAGACGGTGCAGTGCAAGATGAAAATCTTTATTCTCAGAAGACAGCAGACACACAAGAAAAGCAGAGACAGATAGTCTATTATTCTTTTTTATGGAAATTTTACTGAGGAAAAGTATTTTTTCATCTAAAAAAGATTCTGCGTACTTTGCTTTAAAGAATGCACATCTGTGAATAAGATTTTATAAGTTTGCCAAATGGGAACAACAGGACAAGTCAATATCAATATAAATGATAAAACCTTTATGTTGGAAGAAGTCGAGTCGTAAGTCGTAACTGCAGCAGCAGTGGTGTATAAACACAATACGTAACATCAAGTGGTACACACGGAATAATGAAGAAGGCAAAAGGAAAAAGAGAAAATACGATTGTCTGCATTGGAACGGCGAAATGTAGAGTAATTCGATCTATGAATCATGAGATCAGGAAATGAGTCAAAGATCAAAAGAACCCTACCGACTTCAGAAAGACTTGAATTTAATCAAGACTAATGATCAAACTTTAGGTTTTAATTATCACATTGCTCCTCTCTTTCACACTATAATGTACGTTTTCTACCTCCTACCGTCACCTATTTGCTTTCACTCTCATCAACTACACTACACACATATAAGTTGTAATGACAAGTCAATATTAGTTGAAATAATGCCAATGAACATGAAGCTTATAACATGAAATAACATCTAATATGCTTTTTTGTTCTTGATGCAATGCCGTCTTGATGTCATGCCACAACACAATTATCAAGAGAAAAGTTATGTGGAAACTTCAAAGATATTTTTCTTTATGCGGAAAATACACTACGACAAGTTTACCACATGGAACAATCATTTTGAGAGGTATGAATTTTTGATCGTTGTTAGTGTAGTCGAAAAATTACGATGAGACCGGTGTTCACATGAAACTAGTGGCATTTTCCCTTTGTATCACAGGTATCAGGTACCACAATGAAAAATACACAGGGAAATGTATGTACACCTACAAAAAATGTAACGATTTTTCTTGAAGAAAGCTGAAAGCACAAAATATTATCTCGCATTCCTTTGCATGCGCTTGTGTATATGATGTTTTATCTACTTTTATAACCATATATTGTATAAGAGGCCTAGTTCATAAAATTACATTCGGTATGCGAAATAAAGGGAAAGTATTATGCTAGTGGTGAAGTACACATATAATATATTCATTTTGCTGAACATCAATACAAATACATGTTTCCTCCAAGGAGAAAATCTCAGATGACTGCCCCTCTCTTTTTTCCCTTTGAACTTGAGGGATATAATTAAAATTTTAATCAATGGTCCACACATGCACCAAGCTCTCCGTTCTACAATTTGTTTCCCTCATCATCATAAGTGACAAAGCAAAGTTTGTGTATACTATTACGTTTATTCATATTGCCTTCTAAATGAAAAAAAATCCTGTTGGTTGGCTGGTTGGTGGATTGATCAAATTTAATTTTGATGTCCTCTAGCTCTGTACCACTGACTTGTAGAGAGTAGGAAAATATATACGGATATTTCATTTGAAAACTATGCATGTGGCATGTATGCGTTGTAGTAGTAGTGCTCATTTTTATGTGGAGCACTTTTTACAACAAAAAAGAAAGCCGACTATAAAACGAATGTTATTTTACACTGCTTTCTTTCCTTAAAGTCCTCTATTCTTTCCTTCATTTCAAAAGTTTTACGTAAGCATATACAGCTTAGAACTTAAAAATTGCTTTGACTTTAAAAGTTCTCGCCTCCGCATAAAAGAAAGGTCGTATATAACAAAGGACAGCCGATACTTTACACTTAAACATATAATCTGCCGCTTCTTTAAGCGTATATTCATACAAACGTATAGACAACCTAGATTTCAAAACTTCACTTCGTCTCATTAATTTCCGTTAAAAACTTTGCCGCCTCACGTTTTCCTATTTGCTTTCACAAAGCTCGTTTAACTGCACTGACTCATAGTCACTTGTTCCGTCCTATCCATAACTACACTGACTTTTTTACAACAGCTTCAAGTCTTACACTAATTGTCTGAAAAAATGAAAGTCTCGCCTTTCACTTTGAGTAACAGCCTCACAAAGCAAATAATATTAAACGAACAAAACGCGACGTTGTTGATGAGGACAGCAGAGTGTCGTTAATCACGTTAATGATTTAATGATGAAATTTGCAAAGGATCAGACAACAGGCAACGATTATCAAACCATGTGTTTAGAATTCAAAAGAGTATCTACGCATAAATTATTGTATAAGTGTGTAAAACATGTGAACAAATGAACCAATATTTTATCAACTACATTTAATTTCATAATTTCAAAGACTTCCTCGATTTCAAAAACGTGAAAAACACTACTTGCAAAATACCTCTTTAGTATACTTATCTTTCTTGATATGGATTTTTACCCTTTCGCGTGTGTAATTGAATATGCCAAACGAATTGCAACAAATTATTTCATTCATGCACCCAGTTCTGACTTTGATCATGTGAACGTGCGTAGTGTAGATGTAACCTTGAGTATACAAATTAATATAGTATTTCATTTGTAATCGAATATTAATCTATGCAAAGAATCAAGATAAAAGGTTAAACTATCTGTAAAATATCTCGCCAACATTTGGCCCACCTTAATGATTGATATGGAAAACCATTCTAAGAATTGACAGTACTCTAGTAGTTTGTTATTGCCACGCATAAATGATTACAGGATGTAATAAACGCTCACATTTTTTCTATCATATGGAATCGTGAAAATAATAAAAATAATGAACGAAATTGTTTTCTCGCCTGAAGATGAAAAGTTCACACATGAAACTATTGACTTAAGTTTATGATGACTATTACAAGGACAGGTTTGCGTTTTATACAACTAAAGATATTACAATTGTTATGACTTGTGACGGAATGCTGCACGCTGCTCATTTAGGAAGCAGGTATTTTCCATTGTCGAAAGTAATGGTTGTTTAGCATGAAACCTAACCGGCAATTTCCGGAAGAAAAAGGTGATATTAAAAATTATCTTTCCTTATTTGATAAAAAGGAGCATAAAAAATGGAGAGGTGGCTACCGGTCACCGGTCCCCTTGTCAAATATTTTTTCTTGGTTTTTAGAAACGTTTACTTGAAAGCGTAAACATGCGACAAGAAAGAGAGAGAGAGAGACCCTCCATTTCACTTTATTTTCAATAAATTCTTTTTTGCACGTTACACGTACACCCATATCAACAACAAACATTACTATCAAGATAGGAAAAAAGGGAATGTTCTAAAACGAAAAAGGGATTCACGGTGAAGTCATGCCTCGTTTTATTCATAACAAATAGTGGAGCGGACACCATAAAAACGCCTAGTGTGGTAAACTGGACAACCCATGTACTTATACGGCGGCCTCATACGATGATGTATCGAGTGGAGTGGCAGGTTTGCATGTGTCAAACGGCTTCCTATGGTCACTCACTTTCATAACTACCTTTATGACGACGACATCAAAATACACATAATATTCTCCCGGTTTATTTATACGTAATATCAAGTCAATACCACCATACAACCACCACCACATGATGTATCTAATAAGATGAGGAATGACACATGAAAATCCTATAAAAGAAGAAAATGGTTTGTGCTACTACATCAACCGCTGTAACAAGGACTGCTACAAAAACACCACCATCTCCATCAGTCTCGTCTCTTTGCTCATGTAATAAAATAAATGAATTTGATACGACATAACAAACACGAATGTTCAAGAAATGTGTATTTCTTAGGCAGGTACAGCTGCAACTATACAGTCATCACATTTAAGGGAGAGCATTTTTTCCATCAAAAAGAAAAACTAACAACGCTCCTAGTTAGTTTAATACACCTTTTCAGAGTAAATGGTCAGCAAAAACCTTAGCTCAGCTGGATGGAACAAACAAACAACAATTTTTCTGTCATTTTATCCATCTTATGTAAACTCCTGCTGAAGGAGAAGAAAAAAACTTATCGAGAAAGAAAAGAAAGCAAGAGGGGAACAACAATAAGAAAGGACAATGGACAATAACACATAAATACACAAAAAAGGATGTGGACGAGAAAATATATCTCTTTGGCAAAGTGAAGGACGATGAAAAATGGTTGCTTTTGGAAGAAAAAAACATAGTAGTAGTGGTAATACACCAATCAACAATGGGACATGATGCTTCGTCGCAGTCAGTTTGAGTTTATGGCGATATGAGGTGTGTAGTGATACAAGGCATTTTATTTTTAATATGCTCGTTTTCTAGTGTGTTTGATGGCATTTTAGGTTTGGTTTGGTATCAGTACTTGAGGTCGCCGTAGTGTAATGGAGTAGACAACAGCCACCAAAGACTTTAGGCTATCATCATCAAGTTTTTAGCTATTCAAAATCTAGCATCACCAAAAAACTACAATAATAGCAATACCAGACCAGCGACAAGAAGTTGCCACAGGGCTGAAAATTTTATTCCATGTCGTTGCGTTCCTGTTGTTCCTTGCTTTTTCCTTGTTGCAATAACACAAAAAACAACAAGACACACAAAACAAAAGAGTTGTTGATGATGTACATTCGAAAAGAAATGTATAAGACGTGTGTGTACACTAAAGTGAATGTAAACTACATGCATTCCACTTTCATGTTCCATTTAACCATTTCGGTTTAAAAGATGAATCGACTTGCCCCATACTGTGATCTAAAACCTCCACGTTTCATCCATTACGAAAAAGAGGAACGACGACGCGACTGTATGATGATACATGGCATGGCATTAACATCACCAACACAAAGTCAAGTCAGTATAAAAAGTCAGTAGCTACGCACCAGTAAAAAAAGATGAAATACTACACAAGATGCACACACTACAGTAGTTTTTAAGTTGATATGGTGGTGGTGGTAATGGTAGTAGAGCCGAAAAAATAAAATAATATACGATCATATAAACATTGCCGATATTATTATTCTTATTTCGAAGATAATGTATTATCATCGTCATCTTCATGATAATTGTGTGGTTGTGTACCGTGTAAATGCCATGTTACACGAGAAGGGAGCAGCTTGGTGTGAGTGGTTTCACTTGTAGATGATGTACACAGTAAACAAGACGATTTATTCACCGAGTCAAATGCCCTAAGACTTTGTAGGAAGTTTGGTAGTTTTATACTCATTTAATCTTGATCCTTCTTTCTTTTCTCTTGGTTCAATTCCTTTTGAGACTAGATAGGTGTAAGGTATGTGTGGGTAGATGTAGTTTTTTGTTCATATTATGAATGATATATAACAATAATATATGTCGTCATATCGTAGTTCCCAAAATGTTTGCGTCTTTTCACCCCTTTTTTCTCTCTTTCTCCCTGGCTTGATAGCAGGCATATAAACAGAAAAACGAATAAATATAATATCAACTATGATGATTCGTTCGGCAAGTATTCACCGCCTCAACTATGGGATGTTTTTTTCTTTTATTATATAACAACTAACTACATGAGCTTTATATAGTAATGCAATATAAAAATGTGTGCATTGTGCACTACCAGTTTTCTCTTTTGCTCCTGACAGGAGATCTCCTACAGTTTCGGGATCAAATGACCCCGGGATATCGTATTTGTCACGTCAAGGGACATAAAAACCAATGAAACCAATTGCCATTGTCAGCCATCCCCAAGTTGCCTTTTATGTCGTCGTCGTCTTTTTAAGCCGTGTGGTAGCTGTAAGAAAATGCTCAAGAAGGTAGCAAGAAAATCATTCGAGAGGCTACTGTGTAACTGCCACTCCAACTACTTGCGTACTGACGTGGTTGCTACCGACGGTCTTTTTCTCCCTCTTACACTTTGTCTCGATGTGTGTCTTTCTTTCCGCTTTCAACCTTTGTTCAGTTTGGTTTTTATTCCTTGTACATATCCAGCGAAATCAAATATTTCGTCACTTATGACTTCCATTGTTCGTATTATTGGATTATTTTAGAAATGTGTAGAAAAATGACAATAATTGCAGCGATGTGGAATTGGCTTCGTTATCAAAATTCAATAATGATATTATAAATAAGTGTGGTGTATTCCAGAGATGTACTTGAAAAGTAAAAACTTTAATCTTACCGTGAACTTTGGCTGGGTCAAGGTGGTGGTAGGGTGGAATGCCCATGTGAGCAGGGGGAGGTGTTGAGAAACCGTCGACTCCATTACTGAGGAAATGTAGAGATTGTGAGAGGCGAAGTTTCTCGGCATCTCGCATCTATTGAATAAAAATAAATATAATGTTAGATTATTTGATTTAATGTAAGCTTAACCATAAGATCAGAACAACATTTCTTAGAATTTTAGAGCAAAGGAGTAGAAACATCCAGTTCCGAAGAAATTGCAACTTTACAGAATACAATGGAAAACAAATGCCTTTAAGCAACCATATGAAATGCAGAATGTATGAATGTATTGGGTATGTGTATAATGTTTCACAATATTATGCCGGTTCATCCTGTCATCAATCAAATTAAATCTTAATTTACAATCGGTACAGATAACTTTGAAACAGGTGTAGTAATTTTTGTAGAAACGAACAGGGAGGTAGAAACTCCTTTTTACGCTTCGCAGATGGAATATATGCACATATTACAGAGATGATCATTAGTCTTTGCTGTTTTATAAATGCTAAATGGGTTGGTTTGCTGGTTTAGAATGTTACCTTTAAGTGCAAAGTGTACATGGAGAGGATGGAAGGATGGTTGAACTCGTTACTTTACTTCCTTGCTAATTCCAGCGAAATTATAGTAATTAATTACAAAAATCTAAAGGACGCTTCTAGCCATGTTTTTTGTGTTTTTCATAGTATTATTCTCAAGTGTATGTAATTTTAGTATAAACTTGTAATCATTTTGAACTAGAGCTGCATAATATTTAAATACATAATGATATAATACAGGATTCGTAACACAACAATAGAAAAAAATATCATCAATCTTTTATTCTTGTAAAATAGTCGTGTAAATAAATAAACGTGTCTGTTTACCCTGTGCTGGTAGGGCAGATCCGTTCTGTCCGGTGGTATTACTACTATTATTCTCGTATTCTTGTATTATGATTAAAAAATATGCTTGTGTGTGTAAAGTAGTTGTGGTTCTTGAGGGGGTGAGAGAAAGGAGAGCTCTTGTTGAGTGAAGCCAAGAAGCCACTGCTATAATTTGAATCGTTATCTCAGCTCGTAAATAATAAAACTCAACAATTCTGCCTGAAGCCACAATAATAAACTCGAAAAAATGTTTTGTTACGGTCTGTGGCAACTCTTGCATTTATATTTCTTTTGCCATCAAGTAAACATTTGTGGTCTTTTGTGTATTCACTGCGTAAATTGTTTGAACAAGCTTGTAAAATCAGCATATCTCATCAAAAATTTTAGAGAGAAAAAAATGCGAATTTCTACACAGAAGGTGACTTGAGCTCATTATGCTGCATAAAAAGGTGAAAAATTGAACAAATTGGCAAAGGAAATATATAAGATGGAGGTCATAGGCGAAATATAAGTGTAAGTATAATGGTTGAGGAACACACGATTTTTTTCAAAGGTTGTGGCATGGCATGGCGAGGCGAGTGCCAATAGCTTATTTGGCACTTGCTTAAAACGAATGTGTTGTGGACGGTGGTGTTGAAGTGGTGAATACATATTTATTTGCAAACAAATAAACGACAGTTCATTCAATACTTTTTAAAGCTCTACTTCAGTGTTATCACTTCATTCATCATAAACGATGAATCTTTAATTAGTTTTTAGGAGTTATGTTCTATGAATTTTTAATTATATTGCAAACCGTACTTATAAGAAGTATGAATATATTGTTCTAAAATTTATGCACCGCCAAAGTGCAATAATCCCATTATATTTTTAAATATGAGTATAATATGAGAATTTTTGAGATCGCAAAACGTCTCTACTTGCTGTGCTCTGAATAGTTACGTTTTGTGGTCATACTAGTCATAAAAAGTCATTATTATTAATAATGAGATGATGGAAAAATTGGGCACGTATGGAAAATATGAAAGGAAGGAAACGGACATTGCTATGTATAAAGTTTTAATACAAGCACTCATAACAGCAGCCGTCATAATATAAATAACATAAGCATTCTTGTTAGCCCACAAGGCAGGCACTGCACTGGCTACAGTAAATAATCAACCACTTATATCCACTTAACCCGTCATGCTAACATTAAACTTGCAGTTCGCTTCGCGTATCGCATCTTCTCAACAACTCCGACCACGGCAGTCTCCACTAAAATTTATTATCATTATACAAGCCAGAGAGCAATGGAAGGCGGAATACGACAATATTAAGAATACAAATGTTAGGGATATGCTACCACGATGACGACTCTTCACTTTCAATCTAATACCATCATCATAACTTTATCCATTAGTGTTCCTAATTTGCCAACTTGCAGGCAACGCCGAGTGGGGTCTCAGCTACTTGTGTGCTCTGACATCCATATGTCATCCATGAGAACTATAAAATACATCTACTTTATCCCATAATAAGTCATCATGTTTACGAGGAAAGTTAAAGAAATACACAATGAAAATGCACCAAGTTTATAGTATATCATTATGATGACTGCATCGTCATTATTAAAACACGCATAATATTAGACTACCTACAACAGTCCTTCTCTATATGTTCATGCCACATTATAAAAAAAATTATTAGGGAGAGAAAGAGTAGTGGTGGGCCCGGAAATTATACCTACTTATCCAATCGTGATCACGATGAGAATTAAAGGGGTAAGCTTGTACAATTACAGTATACGAACAGTAAGAGTGTTGCTATCTCAAAAATCATAATGATATTCTTCCTACTACTTTTCTTCCCTTTTTATAAACTCCTCAAGGCTTCCCCCAACACTATTCATTCGTTATTCATTTGTCTTGGAAAATTGTACCTACTCATTGTTCACTCTGGGAAAGATTTCAAAAGCTTTTGTTTGTGTACATTTTTGCATGCTTTCTTTACAATAAAAGACAAGTATGTATAAAGTTTAACAAGTAATTTTGGAACACCATAAATATACTAGTCAGCACGTTAATTCCAAGTAGTATGCATATATGTGAAGAGAAATGGAAGATAATTAGGCTAAAAATTGCTTGTGCTTTAAAGAAATATAGTCGATAAAATGGTGAAAGCGCATTTCCTGCACATTTCCCACTTCCGAACAACGAGGCAGAAAGGATCATTGAAATGCAGTAGATAGTTGGATAATACGAAATTATACTTAACCAAAGAACCTTTTTCTAGGAAATAAACGTGCCGAGTTGGGATTAAATAAGTGAACGTTTTAGCTATAAATATTGCAAGACAAGTGTTGTCTTCCGAATACGCTCGTTTAAGCTAATAAAGCACACAAGGTTTTCAGTTTGGTGTACTTCTTCGTCTTCGTGTCTCATAGCTTGTAGAATTTTCTATTTTTCTCATTTTACGCAATCTATTTCAACTGTATCTCTTCTAATTTAGAAGCTGCACTACAAGAAGCATTTCTGGTACATACTTATATTGAGTTTCTAGCAACCGGATAATTTAGAAAAGGTTCTGCTTCAGTAGCTCATCTAAAATCTGGGGATTCTTCGCTAACTTATTTTCTACAAGAATTATACTTTCCTCATCCATCCATACTACTACAACATCCCTTTGCGATAAAGCCATTACGGGAATAAGGGGAATAAGATAGCATACACGAGTGAACCCAGAATTATATCTGTATGAAATATATATATCTCCGCAACACAAGTGTACGTACGTCTGTTTTCTACACACATTTTCATGGCATCATCCTCCAGCTTTCTTCGTACAGTTGTGTATCTCACCAAGTAAGAACAGAACGATTACCATTAGCGAAAACCATACGGTCGAATGCTTTCTCGAGTGCATCACGTCATTTTCTGCGCTCTTTTTTATGTACTTCTTGTACAAGAAGCCAAGCTTTTCCAAGAAATAAGAAATCCCTGAGATTTCTGGTAAAACTTGATGTAGGTCCATTTCCCACCAGTAATATGGCAATATAGCATTCAGGCACTGATGAACTGATTGGCTATATAAATTCTGCATACCGAAAATAAGCACGGTTTAAGCTGGAAGAGTATTGAAAATTGAAAAACGTTCCACATATGCCAACATGGTTTGAAAACTGTAAACATTCTTTCAGGTTCCTTCTCACATTTATTCGTAAAATGTAACTGATTTAAGAGTTACAAGCATTTTTGTTATAAGGATGTAGATACATACGACCTATACGAGTCAACTCTGGCTGAATTAAATCAAACCAGCAATTTTCATCAGACCGGCAACTCGAAGACCTGAAACCGTCAGGTTCGAGTTAACCAACCGACAAGGACGAAGAAAACCTGATGATGATAATGATCATCGTTTTGTTCATGACGAAAATGAAAGCTGTCATGATGATGTTACTAACTGAAGTACACAGCCGACTCAATTGCATTACATACAAATGCCAAGAAAATTCTACCCCTGCTCACATCTTAATCAATATTTCATACATAACTTTTTAACAAAAATGTATTTGTACATAAAGTGTACGACTATTGACAATAACCTCGTAATATAAAATAGCTATTAGAAGAATTTGTTTTGACTAGGCTGAGTTGTTTCTCAATTATTTATTGACATTTTAAATTTTTTACTGTGTATGTATGCCAATCAACTCAAATTAATTAGCCAAGAGAACTAATCAAAGAGAACCTAAAATTCATTATATGTCCTTTATTTTTTGAAAGCAAAAACATGGAAAGTTCTCGGTAAAAAAGTACAAGTTTCCACTCAAAATCCTCCAGCAACTTTTTCAGGTTTAGAAAAGCTATTCACATTTTTAAAAGTACGCAAGCCATGTTCACATTTCATGTTGCTCTGAAAATGATTCTGAGAAAATGCCGCTACAGCAAGATCATCAACATTTTCATACAAGAGTACACATAAAATGTTGTGTGTACCGAGTGAAATCATGAAGTGATGCCGATGCTTATATAAGCTATGCTGTGTAGCACAGAATAAACCAGATCATGGATGTACGTATGTTTACTACACGAGAGTTTAAACTCAAACACACAGACAAGAGAAAAGCGTCCTTGCCTCTGCTTTTGACAAGCGCCCTAAGTTTCATCATCAAAATTTTCTGGCCGATCAAGCACACATATTATGGAAAGAGAAGAATATGATGTGATGACGAAGTAGTATGTAGGCATGGCATGGCATACGCTCACATTTTATACTTGTACTTCATCTATGATGATATGATATGAAGTAGCTCACTTTCAGCCAGAAAAACAGCTTTCCCCTTTTTTGGATTTTTCTCAATAATGGTTTTCTACTAAATATACTTGTAATATAGTTTACGACAATTTTATTCCATTTAATATTACAATTTCCCAAACTGTACCGATTCACCACACACAACTTCCTATATCTGTGTATTCAACAGAAAAAAATATAAATTCAACTTTTTTATACACGATAGTCTTACACATTGAAGCTTATGTGTTCATTTAAAAAATAAAAGGGAAAATAGTTGTAAAAGAAAAATTGAACAAAGTTCCTGTTATAACATATTTTCCACGTGGCAAAACCAGATGTTTTGCAGAGATTTCCGTTTCCTTTAAAAACCTCAACCAACAAAAACAACAACAAAGTAAAAAAATGTAATAAATGCTTCAAAAGGAACAATCCCAAAAGTTAGCTATATATTTCACGCCTTTGCGTGCTAACATACACTAACTATTAATGCACAAACAAACGGGGAAAGTAAAAGCGGTAAAATAAGGAAAAGCGGAATTGTTCCAATTCGCATATGGTCAATCAAGATGTCTCTCTTTTTGTTTGTTTCCCTCAAAAATAACAATATCAAAAGAAACAAGAGGAAATTTGACATTTCAGAAACAGAAATCCCACTAAACTTTTGGGCGATTTCGTTTTATTTTTTTGAAAATATGTAAAACGAGAAGAATGTAAAATTCTG
Organism: Entomobrya multifasciata; assembly: GCA_034693345.1. Classification (NCBI taxonomy): domain Eukaryota; kingdom Metazoa; phylum Arthropoda; class Collembola; order Entomobryomorpha; family Entomobryidae; genus Entomobrya; species Entomobrya multifasciata. The sequence continues at coordinate 107 of JAQFXM010001729.1, read as the reverse complement.
AGAATAAACTACCGAAAGCGGTGTATGATTAGATGAATATGATTTTTGTGATGCATGTATACATTTATGTTCATTTAAATACGTATATGCACGCTTTAACGTATGTA
>JAQFXM010001728.1:0-29593 GCA_034693345.1 Entomobrya multifasciata | reverse complement strand
ACCTTTAAAAGCGTTCTACTACCAACCACTACCATTACAGCCAGAATACATAAAATGCCATATGGTCAGCTTTTTTACTGACAACGATATGGTGATGATGATGGTGGTTGGTAGTGCTACCGTTCTTGCTGTTGATATTTAAAAGTACGAAAAGAAGAGTCCATTTTTTTGTCCGTGTCTGTGACTTTGGCAAAGTTGCTGGACTATTTGATGTTTCACTATGCATGCATGAATACAATCTTTTCATTACTATTATTTTTTCAAGTTGTTATTTTGTTCCTCGTAGCCATATTACTACACACCAGAAGAACGATTATGGCAAAGAAAAAAAACACCGATCTTATTATGCATACCATGATTACGAATACGGTTTTTGTATAAGAGATTATATAGCATGCCAAGTAGGTATTGGTATTTTAATGGAAATGTATCCTCTTAAAGCATGCAAATATACATAGAATATTATTAGTGTTATTACAATTGTTATTATGCGAAAACTAGCCTGAGCTAGTGTGGCAGTGGTTAAAAAAATTGTATACAGTATAATGTATTTGTTTGCATTTGTGTATGTGTTTGAGATTTTTTTAAATGCTATTCTCCATAATCTTGTATATGAAAAGTTGGTTCATATATTCCATTTGAGTATTTGAAGCATGCACATTTTTGCACTTCTCTCCTTTTATCGGTATTACATGGAATCTTCCACTTGAATCCATTATTACCTCACCCACTACACCAACACTTTTTAATACTAGTCGTTTATCCTCTCTGCCGTTTTTGCCAATACAGCTAATAGTAATGACACGGCGAAGAAGAAGACGAAATGACGAAGTTTAAGTTAGGGAATGTAAGTTTGTAATGTAAGCATGTACAAAATTTTCTATGATTTAGCTTTTGGCAAAAAGATGATTTCCCATTTCCATAACCTAACCATGCATGCACGTACTCCGGGTTGGTTGGATTTTTTTATACGTGTTCGTTTCGTATAAGAATACGATATATAAACACGAAAGTTTTTCAAATGGCCTTTAATTTTTGGTTATGCGATGCGATGTGAGAGATGCGAATAGCACTGCTGCCACACAAAACAGCTAAAACTAACTTGTATAATCGGATTTGCTACAATTTTTGCGGAGTTTGTTAGAAGTATTACTAGTTTGCACGTACAGAATAGAAACAACCACTGCAGAGCTAGAAGAATTTCCAAAAAAAAACCTGTACTGACGACGACGGCACTACAGTGCTATCATCGTCACAAAAATGCTATATTTTCCTTTTTGGCTCATTGCCTAACCTTCTCGAAGGAAAAAACAGAGTTGAAGAACAAGACAAAATATTATGCTAGCAGCTTAGCAAAGTACTAGTGGATTTTACCGTGTAGTATTAAGTGCATGCACTACTGCATCAGGTTTAAAAAGCTTAAATGGAAAAATCCCCAACGCAGAACAGGGAATAAAAATTGGAGAGAAATCGCTTATTCTCGTTTAGTGAGTTAACAGCAATCCAAGAAGGAGGACGTTTTTTTGCGGATGAAGAAAAATAATGGAAATTCACATTTGAAAAGTTGCTTTCCATTTAAATATGTGACATGGCCTTGCCTTTTGTCTATGGATGTTCCTTAGTAAAGCTTCTATGCACAGCTTAACCAGTCTGTCTATTGTTTTTTTCTTGACTACATCCACAACAATCTTTTAAATGGAAAACAATAAACATGAAATTGGAAGATGGGGAAGAATTCGGTGTGTTGATTTGCTTGCGTTTCTACTTTTTATTTCTGTCAATCTTCTTCACAAACGAGTTTTTGGATGGTTAAAAGCGGTAAAAGTTTTCTGGATGTTTTCTGCGTATGTACGTTTAATAGAATAAAACATTATGCATATTGTTGCAAAATGATTATGTATTCGCTTCGCCTTTAAAAAATTGAGGGAAGATGTTTTTGTTGACGCTTCGCTGGAGTTTATAAATTCTGGTATAAAATTATATTTGATACTTGATCGTCTACATGCATATAATATGATGTGTATACATACACTACATCTCAGTTTCTTTGTATTTTAAGACACACGCGGCATTACGCTGGACGGAGGGATCTTTTGTAAGAAGAATAATACAATAGCAAACAATGACAAGCCCACTGATATTTACATAAGGCAACACCAAGACATGATATAAAAAGATATCATAAAAATAAAAGAAATTCTGCTGCCACGCAGAAATGTCTTCTTTTACAAAACTGTGTTCATGAAAAATTGCCTTGCTTTCATTTCATGTACAGGAGCAGTCCAAAACATAGCGCCATTGTTGTCACATTCATCTTAAACGAGGATCTTCATGATATTCATACTTGCACGAGGCATATAACCAACGAATCAACCAACTGAACAGTAGAAATCGCAACGAGATAACTCTTTTTAATGAAAGTGGAGATGCTTTAGAGAAAAAATGAATGCTTGTATTACCGCTGCCGCCCGCGTTTTATATCTGAGAATAGTTTCTGATATTTGCAAGCCTCATTTCTTCTTGGACACAATAATGCGAGATGGAGATTAAAGAAAAAACATTGCTTTGCGAAAGAAAAGGCCATTTGTTTATGGAAAGGCACGACCAAGCCTTTGACAAATTCCCTTCCCAGCTATTTACCGCGTTGGAATTGTAACTTTTTTTGTGAAACATAACATAATATAACACGTATACATTGTACTGGTAGTATTTTGCACTGAAAAGAGAACGAGGGTAGAATGCCAAACCTTTCTCTTCATAGAAATAGCAATGGAAAAACAGTCCAACTCACTGCGGCAATGAAATGGTTTAGAACTCTGGAACATGCAGAACATCTGATGTATTTCTCAGTACAGTTATTCAACATACGACATTATTTTCTCCACTTCCATAAATACCTACTTTCATAGTTGAAAGTTGGTAGGTTGTAGTGAAAGGCAATAGTAAATGGAAAAGTACGTATGCAAAAAAATGTACTTTGTTTTCACTGAGATACAGTGTCATTTTAATATACACATAGAATATAAGTTCCAGGCACTTCATCATATCAGCAACTTTAATGTGATTGTAGCATAGCTGGCTGGAACCATTTGTTTTCGGGTTTATTTTTGTCATGTTCTACCTATTCTGCATGCTTGGACATTTCAAGAAAAAGTTGCAATTTTCACGTGTCATTTCCATATAGCTACAACAACAAGAAGATTAATAAGATAAAGTAGATATGACCTATTTATTTAAAAATTCATGAACAGTTGGATTGGAGTAGGCGTAGAAGTCCAATAAATGGGATGGACAGCTTTTCTTGATGTTTCTTTTATTCCAAACCTGTTCTCAAAGTGTCCAGCACTTTCTCGTCTTCATCATTCCATACTGTGAAATTTTACAAGTTGACATTATGCTATATAATAACGAGAAATAATGTGGTAATTTACTTTGGTCACTCCGAATTTGTACCCTTTTCATGTTTGGAAATAACGAATAAGTGCGATGTGGTATAGTGAAACGGGCACGCTGCCTGCTGTATGCCATTTTGAACTAAACAACCTGCCATGTTTTGTGTGAATCAAAATAAATTGTTAATATTTAAGCTTTAAACTTTGATTCGAAATAAACATAACATTTGCTAATGTTGGGTATACAATATAGCATGGTATTTGAAACTCTATCTGGTGAAGTTTAATTAATCTTCAATTTAAAGTAGTTGCATAATTGTAATAACATATTATCGTGATTATTATGACGGTATATATGAGTGCATTTCGCAATGTTCAAAATTTTGTTATTTTATACGTAAGCAAACTGCGAGTATCAAAAGAATAAAACTGTTTGTCTAGCTGAGTTTTAACAAAACTTAATTTTTTCATCTAGTCCATATCAAAAAATAACATCAAATAACAACAACTAAATTAGCTCTCGAGTTTCCTTATTTTGCTCGTATAAAGTACTTATTTTGATGTGTGTGTAAACAGTGTGTAGGCATATACTACGCATGTTAGCGCGTAGACCTAGAATTTTCCGGCAAGTTTACGATATGTGGCGAATTTCAATTCCAAAGTAAATTGCCTTGTACAAACATTTTTAACCATGAATTGGTAGTAAAGTAAATAGCATAAAATTGTTAACCGAACCTTAGAGACAGTGAATTTTAGGATTTTTAATACAGACGCAAGTGGATTACTGCCTTTTAAAATGTACCCAGTAAATGTAAAGCACAACAATGAAGCCTGTTTAAATGCCATGAGAACAGTGAAAAAACTTAAGCTTACGCTTATGATGATATGGCCTCGTGAATTTTTGCTATTGTATAAGAACTACTGACACAAAACTTGACTTACAATTTTTCAACATTGTTTCGTGAAAACTGCAAGCGCTGAATCATTGTCATTCTTTGAACACATAAAAAAGTTGCTTGTGTGATTTCGAAATTTCCAACTACGAAATAAAGCTTCAAGTTTTTTATGATTTTTTTCTTATTGTTTTTCTCCGTGGCTTGATGTGATGATGATTCTTAAATGTTGCATGACCACTTTCAACTTAGACTTTTTCCAATGTTTCTCAATCATACGTACATACATCCTTAACCGCAATGTTTGGTCAGTGCAAAATAATATAAAGCTTGCTTGCATTTAATCATGACAGATAGTTGTTCTGACACGTTGCGTTGTAAGTTGTAATAGGTCCAGTCAGCCAAACCGCATGATTTTTTGTTTTATCGTTGCATTAAATCCCCAGCAAAGCTTATGTATACAAAAAACAATCTTACTAGTCAAGCAGAAAGACTAGAATGTTCAGAGAGGGGAACTTTGTGTGATGATGAGCATGATACGTCACAAGTCACAACATTGTATAAATTGACACGGTTTTATTTGGTTAAATGGCAAAACCAATTTTGTCTGATAGATGAATCTTTTTCTCTCCGGTTTATTTTACAAGACTGGGATAGATTGCTTTTTAGTATAGGTAAGTAGGTAACCCAAAAACATGACACGTTGTTAGATTCTTTGATAAGTTGCATGAACACCATTAAACCCGCTTTTTTAAATCGAGTGAAACTTTACATGAAAATTTATTACTGGACTGAACGATGAAAGAAATTATTGTTATGATGATCTTTATAATAGCATCTTACAGCATTCGAATCCAGTTAGGCCGGTCGAATTACAAGAAAAAATGCTCAGCATGGAAAACTTGAATTGTGTGATGTTTTGCCAAAAAACTTGCTGCTAAAATTCTAACCATAAAAAGTGTGAATATTATTCATGGTATTATGTTTCTATCATGAAACCAATTGTTAGAATGTGAAGAAACCACAAATTAATGGTTACAAATAGTTTGTATACGATACAACTACACTGTGTACATTTGATCGCATAAATAGATGCAGAAATTCATTTGCTACTTTGTATTTATTTTCCTTTCCTTGAGGATTTTGAATATTACGTGAAATTGCTTATATTAATCGGGTATCTATTTAAAAATCTTGCTTTCACCAATGCCGACCTTAGTATTGTTATATGCACCTTGATTTTAGTAGGAGAAAATTGCAAGGTTATATAATAACGCGTTTTACATGTCAAAATTTACTTCCAATTTTCTTCAGTTACTTACTATTCAGTTTTTAGTTATCTGAGAACCACGAGTAGAGCTAGCTAAATCCGAAAAAGTACAATCCCTAGTAATATAATAGAAAATATAACGATGTTTAATTTTCTGGCTTTAGAATTACATGTAAATATATCAAGTTCATGAGAAAATTAGTGGGGGCAGTGCATGCTGAGCAATAGAAGAATACCTGATATGCGTGCATTTATCTGATCGATATTTGATGAGCGTTATGATCATTTACTAGATGTAAATACAACAGCAACTAATGTCAATGATCATAACATTCAAGTGTAATTTCGAGTATTCGTGCAGAATCGAGCATAGCTAACTAAATAATTCGGTAATAAAGCAAACTTGTGCATATTATGCAATCTAACAATACGACCATGATTTTGCAACAACGAGAAATGTTATCTTTTAACATATCTATGTACGTGTGAACAATTTAAAAAAGCTTCCTTTTGGGTCAGTAAGTAAAGGAAGCAAATATTTGAACCATGTCTGTGGTGCTACCAGTTCTTACTGAAGCGGAAAATTATGAAGATGAGCGATGAACATATCATATATCTCACAAATCAGGATTTCACTGCATTTAAAACGAAGTCATCATGATTAAAATGTTGATGTGACTTACAAATAGTCAACGTTTAACTAGGAAAACAGTCAACAGCTGGAATAGTTTTTTAAAAATTACTTTACTTTAGCCTAACAATTTTTCAGTATTTTAAAAGAATAAAACTTCAAGCTCTTCTAGTCTTGTTGACTAGATAGTGCTTAGTTGCATTTCGCAAGCTGGATGAAATGAGCGAGCTAGAGATGGATACGAAATAAATGTCCATATTTATATATAATTTTGCCTTGCCATTCACACAGCTTTGACTGACATGAAAGCTATAGAAGATGTATCAAAACCACATTAAATGCATCCAAATATTTTAAATTGGCTGAGGTAAATGAATGAAAAAGGGAAGGAAGGTTGCCTAATAGCATGAGTCCGTGTTTCGTATGTATGTTTATATCAAATACACATATAACATGTTACTGTTCTCTTATTATTAAAGCTAGCCAGTACGATAATTATATAGTATAGTCAAACCGCACGAACAATGTATCTAAGTGGTATGTATGAATCTCTTTGTATATCACACGCAAAACAGCATTTTCAGGTAAACTATTCCAGCATTTGAAACGTACCTGTAGCTACGAATTCTCATATTATTTTATTCTCCAAATAATAAATACATCCTTTCCTCCGTATGAAAATCAGCATGAAGTACTATCCCAATCTCAACCCAATTCTCAACTTACTCGGCAAAATCATTATTCTCCCATTTTGCACACATACCAGCTTCACCAATTTGAGTTTTGAAAATCCTCTACCACTATCATCATCTGCTTTTCAAATTTTGCAATATATTTAAACGTGATTCCAATATCATTTTTAAAATATAAGTATCATTATAAAAGCCTTTTGCAATGTTACATAGAATTTAAAACGCGACCCAGTCAGTTAGGCGTCAAGTCAATGATGCAAAAATACACTTGATTCATGAGATGAGAGGGAAGAGAGAGTTTCAAAGAGAGGGAAAATGAGATTCTGGATGGAAATACCTATTGTATTGAGTTTGAGAACAGCATTGTGTAAAAAACATATTCACACACATGTCCAACTATGCAAACCGAAAACAATGCCTGCGTCATGTCATTATTGAGCTGATTCCAAAAATAAAATGTATAATTATGCGTGCATGTAAAAAATCTGAGATTTTTTTTGCTGCGTCCAAATGTGTGTTTGTTGGCAAGTTGGTATATATGAATATGTACATGTTTTTCCATGTTGGCCATTTAAATGTTATGAAATACATGAGAATTCTGGTTTTCATCATGCACAAAAAAAATATGAATTGACTTAAATTGAGGATAGTAGTAGCATATTAATTTTGTAAGGAGTTTGGATGAGTAAGTCCAAAAATTGGTCTACATAATACGATACAAATATATTATACTTCGTTAATTAATCTGTCTGTCACACAGATGAATGCGTTGTGAACATTAATGAATAGATATGCCTTCATAATCAAAGATGAAGTACATATAATTAATGAGATTTAATTGGATCATAACAGGGGTGGAAAACTAAATTTTGTAGGTAAAGGTAATTAAGAAGGAACAAAATATTGGCGAACTAAAGATAACTATAAATTAATATGAATATATTTATAATCATGAATTTTTAGAAATTGAAATAAAATAAAGTTATGAAACCTTAAATACATTTCGTAATTTGGATAAAAATGGCCAAGACATTTATACCAAAACCTTCGTGGAATGTATTTTCAAATGGCTGTTCCAGCATACCTTGGCCTTCATCAGGAACTATATTTTCTTATATTGTATATATACTTGTGCATAATGTAGGTTAAATAATAAAGTTGAAATGTACTAAATCGATCAATATCTTAAATACTTCCCCAACTTAAACTGGATAAATGCGTAATTTTAGTGTTTTACCTGTGAGGAAAATATGTTTTTATTTCATGTTTACTAAAAATACTTCGCCACATTCCATGTATTATTTTATTTTTTATCATTATAACCTATGTACATTGTACACAACCATATTGTTTCACTACGTAAACATATTACTGTGCTATTGTTCAGGAAGAAAAATACTTATAATTGTACTGGCGACAACCACAATTGGAGGTACGTAGCGAGACAAAGTACCGAACGATGTGCTCATAAATAATATGAGAATATTTAAGTACTAAAATGTTGCCGAGAGCGAATATTATGCACCATACTTAAACAATTTTCTTGGTCAGGTAAAGTGCTTTTCGTCATTATTTCATTTTTCTCTGGAGAAAACTGCAAGTCCGCCACTTGACTCGCGTTATTTTACCATCATCATCCTTCTTCTGCCCTCGGAACGAGAGAATATATGTACATTCACCGGAAACTTCTTTTGTAACTACAGACTTGGGTAATAAAAACATGATTTTCCCAAGCAAAAAGCATGCACTAGAACAAGAAGCATGTTTTTGCACGTTTGTATGATATTCATAAGTGTGCATCATGCATATTATTAACATTGTATTACCTTTTCATATATGCGTACAAATTTTCCCTTTTAGATAGAGCAAGGATGTGAAAGAAGCCAAAGAAAATTTCCGCGTAGCCGAAAAAAAATCCGCTTAATAAGATTTTGTAACAAGTAATACCATAGACATTGCATGAAGAACAACCAAAACTGTAATAGTAGTGCATACTTTTCTCTACGTGGAAAAATATTTTTCCATTTAGGAAAACGAACCTTGTTGGTATTCAGTGGAAGTACCAAAATTCAATATTAATATTTCATTAGTTAGCATAGGACTGTTATTGATCTATACCAAGCTTACTCAAAGTCGAGAATGGAAGAAGTATTTTTTACAACTTCTTTTTGTTATGTAGCTTTATCCTCATCATCAACGTTATTTTGCTGGAAAGCACAACAACACTGAAATCAATTTTTTTCTTTGTTTATACTATTTGTTTTCATTATTATTACGATTACGATTACGACATACAATCTGCAGTCAGCCAGCCAGCCAGTTAGTCTGAAACAATCAAATCTGCAATAGTATCATTGATCGCTTTTTAGCTCGCCTTTTGTTTTTGTTGACAAAAACTTATAAATAACATTCTTACTACAATGAAAACAACTTCCGTTCGTTTCATTCCATTAGTTTTCAACAACGATGATGGAAGTACTATTATGTTGGAAACGAGAATGAGAATTAGGTGTCGTTGCCGTTGTCCGTTCGACTATATGGATTTTCACCCTTACTTCAATGACAAAATGGTTTTGATTTTTATAGATGATTGTGAATGGAAAGTTACAAAAACTATTGAGTAAAATAATGCTGACATTTTTTGTGCAATCAATGCGTGTATCTATTTTTACACATATCTAAACAAACAAACAGGAAAGTTATGTATGCATCTTTATATCTCAGATGCTATGAAAATTATTCGTAATTAAAAAAATAATGCGAATTGGAATACGATTCTACAAGTTAGCTTGTGGGACTTCGAAAATGAATGCATACAGACGTAAAAGATTTTCTGTCATACTATTTCACATTCTATTTTCAATATGCATGCTTCTTTTCTATGCAAAAAAGTTTTTAACTTAAAGGGAAAAGGTGCTTATTAGAAACTGCCATCAACTCTCAACTATTAAACGAAGCAAAATAAATATGCACTCAATTTGTAGCTAATAAGTGGGTTGGTGAGGCTCCGATTATGTAATTTCATTTTACGCTTTTACTTTGTGACGGCTTAGTGAATTAAATAACCCAGATTTAAACGAACTGTCTGATTATTAGAACGAACGATGATGAATAGGAAAAAGTTGCAGGCAGTGGAACAGGCACAGCTTAAAACTTGAGTTGTACCAGCAGCATGAAAAGGAAAAAGGTTGCAAAAGAGTTATTGAGAGTTAAGTAAGCGAAAATATCAGAGAACAAAAAGAATTTGTGTAGTACTGCCATTTTTAAGCATAGTTAGTATACGAAAACGACTCAAAAAAGAAAGTAAATACAAGGCAGAGTCTAAAAGTATGAATAGAACATCGACGCAACCACCTTCCATACACGACCAACATTTTATACGAGAAAGTGTGCGATGCTTAAAGTACTGCAGGAGGTCGTATGAAGGTTGCCTACTGATGATGATGCTATGCCATCACTAACCGATGCCTGCTCGGATATCAACAAAACACGTCTTTGCTTCTCTGTGTTAGTTGCAACATATAACATTCTATACCATACCAGCAGAAGTACTAGTGCCGTATAATAAATCGTTAAAGAAAACTATCAGAGACCATGAAAGGAAAACTATGGAAAGAGAAAGAACAAGTACTACTACAACAATGTTTACTCGTCGCAGTCGGCTCGAGATAAATATGGAAGGAAATGTTCAGAAAGTAAATTACTATTAAAAGTTCACTCCTACAACTAGAGACACTACACAGCGTTTTCAGAATGTACACAAAACCAAAATAGTATTCATTCTATAATCCATCCTGTTCAGTTTCAGTTCACAAGAAGTCTACTATGTAAACAACTTCACAAAGCATTTACAACATAGAGTGCTTCTAACATACCAAGTTTCATTATGGTTTTTGTAATAACTTTTTGGATATGAGAATAAAGTGGAAGGATGAAAAAATCAAAAGAGATTCTTTACGCTTTTACTTTTACTCTGTTACTACTTGACCCCAACAGTGATTACACAGTTACACAATAACATATGAACATAAAGTATGTAGTATAAAAATATCAAGCACAAACATTACTACTTGAGAAAAAGAAGATGATAATAATGACCGGGACTAAAGAGATCTCAACTTTCTCCAACCGGCATGCTATAAGAGTTTTGCTTACTAGCTCAAAAACCTGCTTACGTTTTTTACTACATATTGGTCTCCTCTGTACATTGTATAATGAATGTGTGGGATGATGATGTCGAAATGAAAGCTGTCGCAAAAAGTTTCTGAAAAGAAATAAACTTGTCGGTTGCTTTCACTTGAGTTAGGCTATTAAAATTTGGAAAGAGTATAGCTGTTAGAGCGATATTAGTCCTGATCCTATTGTTAAATTCTTATGTGTATAATCTTTTTATCATTGGATGTGATATGATGAGGTTGTGGTGGTGAAGTTATTGACGACTGTGAACAATATCATGTAACAGAAAAAAGGAAATGCAATCATACAATAAAATGTGGTATTTACGTAGGCGTATGACACACACTTATATTGCATTGTTACAAAAGAATCTGTTTATCAGAAATTCTCGATAACAAAATATTTCGCAATCGTTCTTCATCAATGAGTTTTATCGAAATGAGTAAGATATGTTCGCATTATTTCAAATATGCATGGAAATTTGATTGAAATAATATTTCATTTTCGAACAGGGCCTTCGAAGTATAAATACACGGTATAGTTTAATCATCCAGAGTATGAATTACATTTTGGGTAACTTATACATATAAACCAAATTCATGTATGCAATGCATCATATACACTTTAGTAGTTATTAGGCATGTATATATGTATGTATATGAACTTGAATAAAAATGAAATGACCAGCGAAGAAAATTTTATTTGTTTTGTGGTTATTCGGACGAAAGTGTGAATGTGTGTGTAATTGAGTGGAAATCATAGTTTCTCCATACTAAAAAACCCGTTTACTTGGTAAGGTATAAAACCAACTGTTACACATTAAACCGCATTACGTTTTACGTTCTTGCGCGTGTATATGCACATACGTATATGTACAATTGTACAATGTACAGTAAATTAAAGTAAACCTAAAATATGCCTGCATTCAAACATAATTGCTCTGTTTTTCTTGTCGTTTTTTCCTCATAGAATGAAAAAATACATTGATGAGTATGAAAAATGAAAATTTCATAATGGATAATGTCAATGAAGAAACAAGCTTTAAGCTACAGGTTTCACGTAAACGATCATATCTGCGTAAATATACCATTTTTTGTTAGTATAAAGAGCTAAACTGCCAACATGTCTGTATAACGCACAACATCTATTTATCATTCAATAGAATTATTAGCACATAAAAGTTGGAAAAGCAGCATGTAAGCTCGTTTGTGCAATATGCTCTTTTTTGCAATCAATGCCAATATGACTAATACATATATGAATGCTGTTATGTGACAGGAAAACTGTTGTTTCGTACAAGTACAATATTCACAACTGACTGTCAAAAGATGTTCTTGGCCTACTACTCCACAAATAAATTAATCTTAAATCAATTCCAATTTTCTTTAGATTTGTAATCAGTCACGTATGATATGAATCGAAAGTAGAGAATTATGCATTTTAGGAGCCAATTCTAAAACGTGTGATTTCAGTTGAAACTGGTTCATATTTGATGCTTTTCATGATGATGAAACATGAAATGGATTCGATTAAATGAAAAAAAATCGTGCAATTATCATAATAATGGCAACAAAGCCACTGATCCGGAAATTATCATGAAAATGGGGAACATGTGTCAAAGTTACGTACATAATATGAGCAAGCCACCCGGCCACCCATCAATACAGCTTAAGTACGGACACTGATTCAGATACATGGATAATACATTACAGTTGATGATTCGGCCGCATGTAATTCTTTAATACTGCATAGTATAATGGATATGCAATGCTGATCCTGATTTCTAGTATTCATGCGTTGAGTAGTAAGGATATAAAAGGGAGGATTGAGTATAGAAAAAATTGAACAGCAAAAAGTTGTGCTTACCGGAACAAAGTGACTTTCCTAGAAGGTTAGCGTGACTTCTCCTTCAAGATGTTTATCTGCTGCAGAACGCTTTCTCCACAAGGACGTATGGGAACGTTGTACAAAGAGCACCAATATTATAAGTTTATTTATGTTTTTAGCTTATCAGTCCTTTTTTATCGTTTTATCGAAAATATTGACGTTGATGTTTCCGAGAAGTATCTTAACAATTTATTATTTGGTTGTAGAAAATTGGGTCAAATTATCCTATTATCAACAACACCCCCTTATTTATAGGATCTAATTCATTTACAAAATGGTACTACTAAAAGGAATATAAGTATATGTAACATGTATTTTTGTAAGTTTAAGGTACAAAACTGAGATAATTTGTCAGAGTTGAACTTGTGGAACTTGAAACAATTTTTTATACTTTAGATACGATACGAGCGAACAGTGAAAAATTAATGCTGACTGGTTTCTTTAAGAAATATTACGATTGTATTTTAGGAGATAATTTGAAAAATATAGTTATATTTTTTTATGAAAAATCTATTGATATTTCGTTTTTAAAACTTATGAACCGGTATAAAGTGATTGCGTTTTTTACAAACAATAAAAAAGTAAACAAATAAAGGTAGTATTAATGTAATCTGTACGTAAATATTTAAACTATACTTTTTTGGCTTGTTAACAACTTGACAAGATAACTAGAATGAAGGTAGATAGAATTGAAAAACGAGGTATCAAGCAATTTTTTTGTGTTTTCAAAGAATTGACTGAATAACAAATAGGTGTTGTTTTTTTCTATTTTGAAACAGTCGGTCCTCTCTCCTATGAGTTTACTTTTTAAACGCTCAATCGGCAAAAAGTTTGTTTTTAAAGTCGGTAGCGTGGATATTTTTGACAGATTATGTGATATATCTTCTGTGGCGGTGTCGCATGTGTGAATGGCTGGTGTTCTTTCAGCAGAAGAATGATTGGAGCAGCTGGAGAAAACAAGTTTAGTGTTATGTATGATACTTGATACTGATGATAAGATATGATGGTAGTAGTATGGTATGAGATGATGAGGATACCGTGTGCAAAGACGTTCGTCCGTGCGTGTGAGCGACCATAGGAATGAAACAACTGACTGGCGAGCAGAACGCTTGGAACACTGCGAAAAATCCAGTCAGCAGAAGCGAGCTGGGAACTGCTGCTTAGTTTTTGGTACAGAAAAAACCTTGCTACCATCATTGGAAAAAATACACGGTTGCATGTAAGTTAAAGCAAAGTCATACATAACATTAAGTGTGAGTGTGTGTGCAAAAGCAAAGCAGAGCATCACACACGACACGACACATATCCATGAAAAAGGTATTTAGGTACAAAAAATATTCTACTTCGTTCAGTTCAGAGACTATATGGCAATTCGACTTCTTTAGCAGCAGTGCAGTAGTAGCTGAAGTAAATATGGATGCACGAAATCTGCCCACACATTCAGTCAGTCAGTCGTATCAGTAAGCATGCACCTTGTATGAGCCAAAGTCGTAAGAACAAAACGAATTGCTTTGGTAGCAATTCTTCATAGAGCAGTAGTATAAGTAGTAGGCAGGGGTGGTAAAAAGCCAAATGCTGAGTGTCTATTTACTACTATGATAATATGCATTACTAGAAAAGTCCATAAATATCCAGGGAAGGCACCGAATAGAATGAATTGAAGAAACTCCATGCGGCTGAAATAATATTTATTTGAAAGTGTATAATTCAAAAGCATATGGGAAGGAATTATTATTTTAGTAGCGAGCTCGCCTCTAAAAAGTTTGCCTGTAAAGGTGGTATGGATTTTGAATGGTGTTATTAACCAAGGTAAGAAAATAACACAACTTTGCTTTTTGAAATGCCACTGTTTTCTGAATGATGTGGCTATCAAATGAAATTACGAGCATTGCGAAACATATGGGCTTGTATGAGGGTGTGGAACTAAAGTTTTAGGAGAGAAAATATGTCTTACATTTTATTAGAAGGCTTGTACGATACGATGGATTGAACTAGCATACCTGGATTGAATTGTTAAAATTAAAAGGTAAAGTAACATGAGAAGAGTTTCAGTTTCGGTATTAAATGTCATGAAGAAATTTTATATTTGAATTGTTGGGCAAGCCTGAGTGTACCTGTCTCACAAATGTGCACAACCCGAAAAGTATTTTTTGCTCATGTTTACCTGTGGAAAATAATGCAAGGGGAAAGAAGAATGAAATGTGAAATAAATGAGCGGAAATTTCAGCTAGTGTGGTCTTTTAAATAATAGCATATTGTCATCTCATCACCATCACGGCGCCCGTCGTCTTGCCCTTTTCACTAGAGCTATTAGTGATTAATGAATGTATTCATTAGGCTTCAAAATAGTATTTGTCGTAATCTTCTCATGTTGCGTCTGGATGGGTTGTTTGTAGAAAGAGCAAATTCATTAGATATCTCTACACGACCACATCTCGTATTTCATTCTGAAGTAAGTTTGAAAAGTATGAAGCATTGTGCGTCAATAACGATGAAAGAGTCTGTCCCCGCCTTTTGTGTAAATTGCTTTCACCACTTTGCAAAATAGAAGTTGTCAACAAAGTTGTTTTTAGTCAGATTATTCTTTTACATGTGGCGATTATACAACAAATGTCCATGATTTCCAAGAATTATCCATAAACTAGACAAAGACGTATTTTTCGCAAAGCCATTTACTTCTAAAGGCAAGGTCGTTAGCTTTTCTATGATCCAATGTGTACTTCAATCTGTAAAAGCATCAGTAAAAATTGTTACGGTCACAAAATCTTATTTGAATACAAAAGCCAAAGTAAGGCAATATTGACGTTCGAATTTCTTAGACTCCTATATATTTCCTCCAACCTATCACTTTCGTCAATAATTTTATTTGGATCATTAAAATTTAATTATAAGGTTTTTCCAAGTATACATTACAGCTTTAGTAAAATAGTAAAGGTGAATTTGAAGCATTATTGCCCCTTACACGCCTAAATTTAATGACTTTTAGTTTAGTCTAGTCAGACCAACCTTAAAGAATGTGTTACGGACAAAAAAGCACAGTCCTCTTTCAATTTCAGCTTCAAATACTCAGTGGACAGTCAACGGTGTCTGCATCGGATCATTTATAAACAAACCACTCAAAGTAAAATTTCGTCAAGTTATCTATGCGTGAAAGCATGACAGACAGAATATGAAACGAAAATAAACGACTTCATGTTTCGTATTTCATGCTAAATATATGATCTAAGGGCGAGTCTAATACTTCAAGTATCAAGTATCTGGTGCAACTGGAGTATGGAAACATCATATATGAATTTTCAAATTCCCTAAAGCATGACGGAGTACTATGGTTCATCTCATGTCTCAAATTTTAACTGCATAAAAAGTGAGAGTGAAATGGAGGCTAAACATGGTAATTGCAAACCTCTGTGTAAGAGTAAACCATTTCAAAATAAGTCGCATGCAGGGCAACAAACAATAAATGTGTCGAATTTCATTTCACTTTCAGTTGGAGAACTTTAAAAATAAAGTTTAATTATTAAATGTTATATGGTGATAATCTATCGTATTATGCATACGTAGAAACTCCTATCTGCAATATTATTATCATTATCACGGATTGGGATTAAACATGCATTTATAAACGGTGTCACAGTAAGTAATCTAATTTTTAAAGGATTTCGTTTGCAAATAATGCTCTACCTAATGATATTTAATTCTCATTTGAGTAGTATTTTCATCTATATCATAAACACTCTATCCTGATTACTTTTATCTCTACCTGCACTTTGGAGTTGCATTTCGAGATTACTTATAATTCACAAATGTGAAACATACAAAACGAACTAGCACATTGGAAATAATACGCCTTAAATTACAC
This sequence comes from Entomobrya multifasciata, assembly GCA_034693345.1. NCBI lineage: Eukaryota > Metazoa > Arthropoda > Collembola > Entomobryomorpha > Entomobryidae > Entomobrya > Entomobrya multifasciata. Next base: position 12,793 of record JAQFXM010001728.1, on the reverse strand, counting down.
TACAGAAAATAGTAATGCTAACGTGCAGTCACAATGTAGATGTTTGAAAATCGAAACAAACATATGCACAGGCTTCCGAGCTTTAAAACTGAATCAAATTAGGATTTTAATTAGTAAATCTTATACAAGGACATCAGTTCGATGGAATAATCAAGTAGCATTACTTTTTTAATAACTGAAATAAAATGTCCCATTATGTCATTTGCTTACAACTACTCTCTGGAATAATCCTCGATTAAGCTAACGTTATACAAGATATTCCTTCTGAATTTCCAGGTGTACTTTACCGATATGCTAATCTTCATACAGACTATTAACTACGACATTACGACCAGTGTCATAAATATGTTTACATAGATAGATTTAAATAGTTTACTAGTTGTTACTTTACAAAATCTAGCTGGATATCACGTTTTGTCACCCGCACATCTTCATTTAACCTTTACAAGATTGTGAAACCTTGCAAAGTTATTAAATAGTGATTACTGTTTTACAATTATTGTTATTGGGCAATTATTTAAAATGACACACGCATATTAAATAGTTTTGGGTGTGTAAAATTTGGCATATTAAACCTAATGACATGACAGACCAACTTCTAAACCAACTATTCTAGCTAACCTTGGTTCTTAAATTATTAGCTTATTTTATTATCTCTACATGCTGGATAGCAATTTCAATTATTTCTATGCAATAAATGACGGAATATCCTTAATGGTATACGGTGAATCCTTCCATTAAATAATAGCAAAAAACCACTATTCTTTATAGATGTTTTAATTAAATGTAAATTAAATACACCTTTAATTTACAGGTGTATTTTCCTCTTTATGTCATCATCATCCGCTCAATTTTTTGCTACTAAACATCAAGGATAATTCATGATTTTCCTGTTTTATTTACCTGTTAAGTAATATTAAACCATAAAAACAAAAATACCGTAAACACTTTTCAAAGTAATGGAAAAATGTAAACTTAAATGAAAACTTAACCTTGAATTTTTATTCTACATCCAGTCAAAAGTACAAAGTATTACGCACCAAATGACACTGGAAGCCTTAATGTTACAAATACGTAAAATAAAGCTATTGTAATTATGACATGTTTTGAACTGCCCGAAAAATGGTTTTTCATATATTTAACTATACTTTACTAAAAGACTTGCAAGATTTTATGCAGATAAAAAATATGTGATTTTAAATCCGATTTAGAGCTTGACCCTTTTAATTTGAGATTAATGTCAAGTAGGGTAATTATGTACATAGAAAGTAAAAGCTCGTCATACTTTGTTGTGATTTCCATTGTCATGATCTTAAAATTAAATCAAATGTTCAAACAATAGTAAACTTGTCAGGTTTACGTAAACCTTTCTTAGAATAAGCAATTGCATCCAAGAATGCTTTTCCGATTGTAAGCTTTCGCTGATAATATTCAACCTTCATCTGAAGATTTTAAAATTTAAAAATCAAACCTGCCTGAACAGGTATTCCCGCATGATTCGTTTGGTAAGATAATGTATGTAAACATCAAACTGCGTTACTCCTTTTTCTTACTCTGTAATCCTTACATAAGATCACATTGTAAACACAGAGAGCTCTGGAAAGGGTAAAAGAAGGGCATTGCCAATAGGCATAACGCAAAAAAAACTTGTCTTTACGTTTCATCATGAATGCACACTTTTGCAGTATGTGTAGATATAGAACTCAAGTTGCCCACAAAAAGTTTGCAAAAGTTTAGCGAGTCATAAAATGCATACAAACGAAAATACAAGAACACATTCATATTATATTGAACACGAACCACCTACAGACCAGGTATTACATTCATTATTGTTGTACAGTACACAATTGAAAGATTTACTACTTTTCATTTAAAAAACCAAAAGAACATGATAACACAGCATACTGCAAAAAGAGATTTATATGTTATGAATGCAGTTATGTAGCATGCAGCTATTTCAAAAAGGCGTTTAGCAATGTACGCAATATAATAGATATAATAAAAGTCCAGAATCCAGCCAGATGCATCATCAGCAAAAGCATGATGTATGCAACTGATGATGGTGCTAATAAAAATGCTCAAAAAACAACTTGCTTACGTAACCACACTTCAAGTGGTCCGGCAGTAAACTAGCAAGAGCAGCTTGAAAAGATAGATAGTCCATTATTAACGTTGATGCTGATCATCCGCAAAATCAAGATTGAAGCATCTTCGTTTTGATTTTTTTTTGCAAAAATACATTATTGCAGCATACTAAACTAACCATTTCAAGAACTTCGTGCTTGTGTGATCCTCGCCAAATGGGGTTTTAACGTTTTACCTTCATCTTCATTTTGAAGTGCAATTTATAGCTTTTAGCCTCTAGATCATTTTAAAATCCATAATGTATGATGTGATGATGTCTATTAGAACACGTAAGCTATCTATGTGCATAATCAGGTTTTTATCTTTGCTATTGTCTACAATTGATTAGTTTTAATCTAAATTGCTTTACAACGTTATTGTTATATCGATGAATGTGAATAATTGGTGATCAGAGGATAATTACGTCGCCATTCATAATCACACTTCTGAGCTTTTATTGATGAGTGATGATACTAATGGATTTTATTTATGTATTGTTGTCTATTTTAGGATTTCTAATGTACTGCGTGAATACTTCAAATCTAATTAGCACTTCTCAGCTAACCAAATCTGGTCAAGGTTAACCCGCCGGGTGATGATGTTTATGATTCTAATTTAGTAGGGGAGTTTTGGAAATGATAATAATGAATACATTTATTTTTACACGGAATTTTTAGAATGACACAAATACTAAAAACTTGCTTGGGAGATATCATAGTAATTTACATACTTTTCAATGCAATCGTTGGCATAAATTCGATGCACAAACGTATCCGTAGTTTTTGGTCAGAATTATATTTAATCCAACCTAGTCTAAATTAATTCAAAAAAATCATCATGATAAAATCAGAATTTTCTGTTATGAAGTAGATTTGTCTTCGCATTGTTATTTGTATCTAAAGACGAGACGACCTTCTTTCTAATTAGCTTACATTACAGCATCAAATGGGAAGTTGCTTGTGAATTCCGTCCAGGTAGGTATACAAATACAAGTAAATACTAACTTAGAAGTAACGTAATTCCAGTTCTAGTAGTACGACTATCCGTTTCTCACCGGATCAAACTTGTTTTTACAATAACAATAGTTTCCCTGGCATGAGAAGAAACGGTGTTTTTCCATGGCCTACTATTTCTATTCATTTTCAACTTCTCAACCCATTAAGTGTTTTCTCGTTATTAGTTTTTAAAGCAACTGGCTGGATATAATATAAGTACTGTTGCGACATTACCATACAAAGTGTACTTTTATATACATATCATGATAATCAAAATATGAGAACAAAACATCTCATTACATTTTCATTTTAATGGGAAAACTAAATATAGTTTTATATGTAAGTATTTAGTTTTTCGCAATTCCTCAGGCTTTTTGTTATGATTTCATAATCTTTAGTTCTATATAAGACTCCATCCCTCCACGAATGAAAAAAACTCTTCTCAAAATGAGCTACTTTTCGCCCACTCTTGTATTTGTTTGTCATTTTTCTTACAACAAGATCGTCATTAGTAAAAACTGAAAATATAGTAACTATATTTCATATTTTTCGTAATTTTTCAATGTTTATTAATGGCAAAAAATAACCACTTCACCAAATGATTGTGCCTTTGTCTTACTCAACTTTCACTCGACTCGTTTACTTTTCATGAAATCATCCCACATGCATTATATATATAACAAAAGTCAAGGTCAAGCAGGCGACAGCATTTGACATCTGGAAACTACAACTAAATACATCATTGTCAACCAGTCATCCGCCAGCAGCAGCAGCACTTCCAGCAAAATTCATCAATGCATGATTATCTTCGTACATAAGTCAACATACATATTTTATTTACTAAGTCTATGTGTGTACATAAAAGCTAACAAAAAAGTCCAAAAAAGAACTTGAGGAGGTATTAAGAGTTACACACAAAATTTACGATAGACAGAACGGAACAGATAACTATATAGATTATCCTTCTCAATAAATAACTATATGTCACAGCAAATGAGCAAAATGATAAATTTCTGAAAACGAAAGGAAACAATGATCGATATTTGTTGTCTATACAAAGATTGTCACAGTTCTGCGAAGGAAGGAAATGAACGAATATATTATACTAACATACAAATTTATTTGCTCTAGTCTTTTAAAGAGAAAATTTAAGAAATGTAATTTTTTGCACCAACGTGTCACATGACATGTGACATTTTTATGACAATAACCTCGCAACTTTTAGACATTAAACCAACATACAACTGTTTATAGTCCAGTCAAGTATTTCAGCCAAGTATTAATGATTCGACAGGAACGTGTTGAACATGTTTGAAAACTTAATACATGACTATATCCATCATACAGTATTAAACCAACATACCGAGCGCGTCATCATTGTTCTTTATAACTCTTGCTGTATCTTTTGTGTTTATATTTTACTTTAATCTGAAAGTAGAAGCAAAAGTTTGCACACAACTTTTTGTTTGGTTTTACCTGGTTTGTTAAGAAAAAAATACCCTACATATTTCGTGCCGAGCCAAAGGAATTCCGAACTTTTGTAATACTTGCTCTCTCCCGCAAACTTCCTGGAAGTTTTGCACTGTTTGTTTGCTTTCAGAAATTCCAGAGCGAAATTGTAATTCTGAAGAGATCTTCTTTCTGACCTTGGCTAAAGTATACTATGGAAAATAACGCTTGGTTTGTTAGATTTTTGTATAACAAAGGCACAAGGCGCAACTCTTCAATTATTCCACGTTCTTTCCTACTAATTAATCACTAAGGCGGAGTACTTGAATTCTTGATTTCATAGTAAACAGAGAAGGGGCAAAATGAGTAGCTTTTATTTTGTCCGTATTACTGCTATGCAGCCATTATATCAAAATGCCTACCTGAATCGCCTATAATTCGGTTTACTAATGCTTATATAGACCAGCTGGTAAAACGTATTGCTAATTTTGAACGAAAGTATTGTTTTGGCACAGGTGCTTTAATACATGATAATACAATATGTAATCTACTCCAAAATAATATTTTTCTTCCTTTAAAACATTTTATTATGCAGCAAAATTACATTCATTTAGAATGACAAAAAAGTTCCCTGCTGGTTAAAATAAATTACTATTTTAGCTTTTTACTATGTAGTTAAAATAGTTTTGTCCTTCGACATACAATAACCATGAAACTGTATGTAGAATCTTTATAAACAATACGCCTCAAAATCGCAATTAGAACATGGGTAATACATTTGTACATATATTAGAGCCCTTTTGATACGATACGAAACTATAAAACAAAGCCTCTTTCCTCGTTTCTATTTTTATGCCTAGTAATAATTTTGCTGAAACTTGGTAATTTCGAGAGATACGACCAAGTCGTTATTGTTTAGCTAGAAAAAAACATCACAATCATCCTAACTCTACACCCACACCTACGCGTGTTTGGCCTTGGTTGGCGTAGGCAAATCCTATTTTCTCTTTTTTATTCCTGGTATGTGGTTAAAATATTGCTCCATTCCTAAAAGTAGACTTAAATGTCAAGTTCTTTTTGATGTTGTAGTTAGGTAGTGTTGTTTTCTCTTCTCTCAATCCAACAGGCATACAATAAGCGTAAGGTTCATTGTGGAGAAAGCATATATTTATGTTATAGTTAAGTACACGCGTCATAACTGAACATAACACATATTTCATTCGCAAATTTAGAAAAAATACCACAGTCATATATAAATATTAAACAAGTTTGTTTGCTAAATGTTGGTTGTATAAGATGTGGCATGTTATGATATGATATCGAAATTCCTGCGTACACAAAATTTCTATGAAATAACTTTGTTGTTCTAGTCATCAAAGCTTCAATATTGATTAAATTATTGATGTTTTAACTATTTTTTTTGCTCGTTGACATGTTTTTTTCGTCATGTATGAACATGCTTATTGAGCGTGAATCAATTAATGGATTCTTCTACTCAACATTTCGTCCTCATGTCCAACACTTTTTATGCTTGGAAAGGTTTCCATTAAGAAATGATCCCATGTAAATAATGTAAACACTTTGCTTCAAGGTTACATTGTCATTTTCGATACTCACTTCACCCATTTACATAACACCATACATTCCCCGTAGAATGTACTAGTTTAACCACGCAGCGGTGAGGTGGAAATTACATGATTTCCCGTTTCTAACATACACAGTCGTTTTCGTGCGGGGTAAAAAATTATGCATGAATTTGCAAAATTGACTGGAGGGAGCACTTGTATCTTGTGCCATTAAATGATATGATAATGCTACGCTACCTTTTACGTTGACTTTGATATGACTGCCATGTCATAACGTTTGAGTATTTTAGTGGTTAGCTCTATCAAAAAAGTTTGAAATTGACTTTGTAATACACAGAGAAAACATAGATGGGCATATACTCAACTTGCTGTGAGGTATAATCAAAAACTGACGATAAATTCAAATTTATTCTTGTAAATTACGGCAACAAAGCAACGGATATGACATGTCATTTCAATCTATTTAAACGAATACAGAAACCTATACTTCGTCATAACCTTCGCCTCTTCATGTTCTTTAAAAATTATAAAGCCAATTTGTTTCTCATAATTTTTTCACGTGTGGACATTTCTCGGGCATTTTAGTACGCATATATTAATGTCATATTATTGCTACTAACTCTTAAAGTTAAATATCTATGATGTTAAATCTTAATTATTTTGTAAAATACAAGGTAAACATGACAAGCTGGACCGCCGATAATCAAACCAAACGATTTGGAAAAATTGTGCACTGTAAGTAGATTCTGTAGTAAAAAGTCTCCTGGTATTGGTGGCATGATGTTAGCTAGGTGTATGCGTATGGTGTAGAGATAAGAGGAGCTATCGGACTGTATAATATTTTATGTCGTCAGTTGGTGTTGGATGGATGAACTTCATCACGAAAATGGAACATGATAATGCTTCGCTTTCTCTTTCCAGACAGGCTTTCATCTTCGAATGCTTTTAAAACAAATATCCTTTTACATTCAATGACGTCATCTTCTTCAAACTTTCTTTTCTAGCTGGATTCTGGAATAGCTGGGGTGAAAGTATATTGAAATGATGTAAAAATTTGTATGCATGAAAAAAGTATTATGTTATTGCTTTATATCAATTTAATGATTCATTATTTCATTTTAGAGTAAATTGTTTTAAAATAATATGCAAAAAAAGTATAGTTTTACTTCTTGTTAGGCTTTCCTCATTTCACTATATTTCTTTCTTTTTTGTTGATAATTGATATTTCTTTTCTTTTGACTACTTACTGTTCATTAAGAGTTTTTTTCATTTCAAAATGCCAAAGTTTAATTTTCGTAGCTGAATTTTCCTTGCTGGCTTTTCTGTTTTCTTTGAAGTTTGTAGACTTGTAAAAAATAAATAAAACAAGTGAAAGTCAAGCGAAAAAATAATTCTTAGAATACACATTTTATAAGAGTTTTTATTTGATGTGGGATGATGAACAACAAAAGCAAGAATCACATAAATTTTAATGGAAGCAAGTCGTTGTCGGAGCTCATATTACCAATATTGATTTACAATGATTTTTTTCATTGATTAAATGTTACATTTTGTTTTGTTATTAATAAACCTGATGTTGCCTAATGAAAGGAAATCTTTTCAACCTATCACGGATTGACAAATCAATATTGTGCTTTAGGAGAGCTATAACCTTTCAGCACAAAAATACTCTTTGGTGGTTTGGTAATAAATCGTTCTATGTATTTTACAAATTCATTGAACAAATATACCTACAAGTTTTACAGCTTTGTTTTTGTTTTCTTTCATTCCATTTAACTTACAATGACTACGCAATTACTATACCTATGTACTGTCTCCAATTAGTAGACAAGTTATTTGTAATTGTATCAAAAAGTACGACGTAATTTTTCCTCAAGGTACTGTTCCTTCTATTTTCACAAGTTACATAGCATGTACATAGATCAAGCTTGATAATATTTACCAGTGAGATCTAGTTTTTTCCCCTTTAATGTACCCTGTCTGGTAAATATCAAGGACACAAGGATGACGGAGTGCGAAAAGTACTAATGCGCAATATAAGATTTAGAGTACATAATTTCCGTTCAATAATAGTGTAAGAATTTTACTCAGCACAGTAACACTAGACTTTAAAAAGGCAGGCAAAATCTTTCTTACAAAAAACAGTTTTGAGTCTTTCGAACTTACAAATATTCCATCAAAATACGCATTTTATTCTGTAAGTTAACGTGCTATATAGTATGCACAAAAATTCTTGAGAAATTCTCCTTCGTTTCCGTTCATTTCTGACTCTTGCTCACATACATAAATCAAACAAGTTTTTAAAAAATGCATGCCTTAACCTTGTTATTTTATGCCTTTTATGTATTTATCATTTTCCCATTTAAGAGTATGTTAATATCAGTTATATGAATGTATCACGTGAAACTTGAATGCAAAAACGTTCAGCCTCAATAATGGGTAGGATCTAATTTTGACGTGAACCATATTTCGGTGACAGAATAGCTTGTTTCAAGTAGCACAAAGCAACTAATATGCACGTTTCCAATTTATCTTTTTATCTTCTGAGCCCATGTCATATATACACTTTTGTATCTTTCAAATGTAAACTGGCTCATAAAGCTTTGCAGTTTTTTATGTCACTTTCGATTTAAGTACAAAAGCCAAGTCAACAAAAAATATTGAGTACTTTCACACAAAATAAAGCTATAATCCATATATTCCTATTTTATATTCGTTCACATAAGTCAATAGTGTAAGAAGATACTAGATTTTCATCCTACTCACAAAATGTGGAATCTTAAAAACGTTTTGCTTCTAAAACGCCATTTAAAAAATATAGTCTAATTCGGCATTTAAGGTTCACTTTGATAACATTCCATTTAATCTCTAATGCTGAAGTAACTTAATGAGGTATACGTATGATGTATGAGGTAAGCGAGAGATAAAAGAGAAATCTTTTATGGGACAAAATAATGGAGCACTTTCACCATCTGGATTTGCAGATTCAGCAGAAATTTAAGCATTTTATCATTTCTTCTTTATTACACAAAAGAAATTACGTCTTTTATGTAAAAGAGCAATTCAATGCATACAAAAACGGAGAATTTACAGTTCCATGAAAACCTTTTATGTTTTAAAATATATCAGCTTTCTTTTTCAAAATTTTCATCGTCATTTTGACTTAAATTGTGTTCTAAAAATATCTTTGACATGCTTCATTAAAGTAAAATTCTGTTAAATAGTTCATAAAGATAAGCTATGCCAAATGTACGCATAGACATCATTCAGAAATCAGCTTTTTTGAATCAGATGCATTAAGAATACATATAAATTGCTTTATAAAGCATAAGCTGCAAAAACACCAATACTATTGGACCAAGCTAAAATTTCACATATAGGTACAAAACCAGTGTCACTGGGTCCCCACAGTATATACATATATGAATTTCCATACTTGTTTAATATGAACTATATTCAGTTTTCTGCCACATACGCATATACAATAGATGTAGGCATTATAATGTATTGTGCAGTGTGCAGATCTATGATAGCTGAAAATACATTGTTTTTGTTGAAAGTTAGCATGGTAAATTGAGAGAGAACTTGGTATGCCATGGCTCTACTTGGCACTGGTGAGAGCCTGCGCTGTGAAAGCAAAACAAGAAAGTGCAAGCCAGTGTTGTGTAGTATATTTGTTCACATAGAGCTATCTCAAAATTCAAGTTTTTTGCACAGCTAACATTAATTCTTATTGGAGACCAAAGCTTTCAGTAAACTTTCTCCGGTACTACATGAACACCACTCAAGATACCATGCATATACACTACGACTACGACGCGACGTGCACCCACTGCCTCCCCCTCGTCCTATTGATAGAAAACTTTTTGTCGACTTGAAGACCATATACCTATGTATGTATATATGGCTTATATTAATACATTTATTCCCTCCTACATACATCTTTAAAAACAGACATATCACAACTCTTTTTTATGCTTTCCAACAAAAACCTCACTGCGACGACTCCATTAATAACGTCGAGCACCATATAAAATTTATATGTGAAGAAGTACATATGTATATCACTGGCTAAAAACTGCACCATTATCTTATATACAAAAGTAAGAATATCGAACGAAAATGAATTGGATGCCACACATTGCCAAAAGGAAAGAAGAGGAAAGTTTGCTGCTGTTGCTGCCACTGGAGTATTGAGCAGCTGCCAAGGATATTTAGGTCAAGGGTTCTAGGCTATTGTGGAACTGCTTTGCTTCTGTTTTTCTCGCTTTTCACTCTTCTTGGATGCGACTCACAAGGAGAATGTGAATATAGGTATATATGTGTATAAACTTTATGCTACGTACACAAAGCAAAATGGTTGAGATAAATATGTATGTACACATATAAGTTTATACAACAAAAACATGTTTTCAATGGTGCTTAGTGTTTTTGTACTTTACAAATAAGTTTTACTACGTTTTTGTGTTGTTGTTTAGTTGGTGAAAGTCCTTGGGAAAAGATGAGAATCTTATGTAATTAACGTTGAACTGCTGTAAATTTCATAATAAAATTGGTTACAGTGTAATGATTACGTACCTAAAACGAAACGAAAACGACATACCTAATGAACATAAAAACATGAGAAATATACCGTTCAGAATCATGCATATAAAACGCATATCCTACGCCTACGAAAAAGCTATTTTCAAGGATGGTTTCATTTTTCCATTTCCTTGTCCAAATTATACTCTCTATTCATAAGATATGTATGTAAATAATACACATACAAATACATACAATAAAATTTTGCTTTCACTTTCACCCAACTTTAATATTTATTTTTAACAAAAAAAGTTTCATAACATAACAGTCCACGCGTGAATTTAATATTTCCTGCTTAAATGTCACATGAAATTTGATAACGCTGTATAACTTGCATAATCATAATAATTTAACTTAATTTCCCAGTTAAATAATTTTCAGACTGTAACCGTACACGATTTTTTAACTTTTCAGAGAAAAGTAAAAGTAGTGAAAGTAAAAGTTGTGGCCTTGGCGGTAGCAAAATTATCGGATTTAATACATGGAAGGGAAAAAGGAAAGGCGTCATTACAAACACTAATGCAAGCAAACTGTTCGCGTTGATTCCTTTCCCGTTGAGTACTCCAAGTTTGCAAAGTTAGAATGAAAGCCGGAAACAAAACCAACGTTGTTAAGATGAAAGTTGATACTTGATACTGTACTACCATATAGAGTTTCAAGGCTACCATTTTCACTTCCTCTCCCTACCAAATTATATTTTGTATATTTGAAAGCATAGTTTTAAAAATACTTCTGCTTATATACTTCCAACTTGACATTTATCTCAATACTTCATTTGTACGCAGTTGCAATTTTTATGCAAAAGTTATGATGCATTTAATGTACAAACAACCTGTAACAAAAAAATCCTATTTCCCCCAACTTAATAACTGAGCTATACTAACAATCAAAAGTTGGTAATAAAATTATATGAATAGTTCAAGTTCATAACCAAGTACACAACTATACTCACAGACCACTCACTCCTGTTGCGGTTACAATGCTTTTAAGTTTTGAAAATTATTTCATTGCTGTCTATAGTGTAATGGAATCTTTGCAGCAATGCAGCAATAATGTAGATGAAATGAATTTTTTATGACTAATGACTCCTTAAATACTGAAACCAATTTTTTATACTTTCAATAAAACCCGAATGGTGCATTTTATGTTTTAATTTTCGACTTCCTTCCTCCAAAGTAATTTGTTCACGTGCCGAACCTTGTCCTTGTACGAAGAATATACTTCTTCACATTTATACCTGACTTTACGAGCATCATCATAACACTTGCCTCCAGCATGGTTCGCTTTGTCCAATAATTCCTTTGTTCCCTGTTGATTCAAGTTGATCCTAGCACTGCAAATTACTAGAATTAGTAGCAGAATAAAGAGATTTTAATAGTTTCGAATTTACGCTAGATAGTGCATAATCTATGCATGCATAGTTTTAAATAAATTGCATCAACTTATTTACCGCTTCCCTTTCCTTAAAAGTATTCTGTTGCTTATCGTTTCTAGTTTATATCTACTGTGTTAAAAGAAGAGAGTATGCTGAGATGTTTTTCCATATCGCACATTCACGTTGAACGACAGGTAAGGCAAGATGAACAAGAAAAGGTGATTATTGGTTGGGGGTGATAGAAAGAAAGGAGGAAATGGTGAAAAGTTTACGACATGATGAGGACGAGAACATGACATGAAAACATGAAACATTTCCAGTAAAATAAATCAAAGAAAATCAAACGAAAGCATATAAGTTAATGAGTATAACATTTTTATTCAGAATATTTAAGAAAGTAGAAAGATAATTACATAACATATGCACAACTTAACTTAAATTGAAAACTCTGTTTAACAGTTCTAAAAAAATAAACTGAATTCGGTTTAAATTGAATTAAACATTGAAAAACAAGTACTGAAAAAGAATGGCCATGACTAAGAGAGAAAAAAAGTTACTCAATTAAAAGTTGTTGCGCAACTGTCCTCCTCCAAATCAGATCGTGAGGAATTCAGAGTATCTTGCTCATTATTTTCCACTTCATCTTCCTCCACATGATTATCGTTAGTGCTACTCTGTGA